>REGM01000183.1:31927-87641 GCA_004194415.1 Aurelia aurita
TTTTTTCTTTCTTTGCTCTTTATTTCTCAGTTATTTATTGACGAAACCAAAATGTGACTGGCCTTCTCTTTAGTCAAAGCATATTAAAAATGCTTCGTACGACAAACAGTTCAGACAAATTCTTGTTCCGAGTTGAAATATTTGTCCGTACACCCTGTTTTTTGCCACCCTATACAGCTGAGCCAAGATAACTTGAGATTTAAGGGGAGACATCAAATTGTTTATTTAAACGAGAAATTTAAGTTGTGTAGTGTTCTCCTCCTTCGCCTCTCACATAAATGCTTTCGTTCAAGCACACAATTTTTGACCCGATTTACAGGAGGTGGCCAGAAAGCATTTCGTAAAAAATCACATTTTAGAAACAACGCATTGTTTGAAAAGAAACTCGTTTATAAGAAGCATTTCTAGGATGGCAGAAAACTTATGACGCTCTAGTACTATGTTTGAGAAGCGCAAGAAATCTTTTTAAAATCTAAATTCAATGATATCATGGCAAAGATGTCGTTAAAACCTTATGGTTGAGGAATGTTCACTGCAATTTTATGTTTGAGCCGAATAACTAGAACTCTTTAATGTTGTTTTGTATGTCAATAAACGTATTTGTAGACATGGTTGAAACTACGTTCATGCACGCAAAACTAAGCAACAAAATAAGAAACTTTTACTACTATTAAAGGCATAGGCTGATCAAAGTTTCTTAAAAAAATTGTTGGGTCTTGTTGTAAAACAATAGCGTACGTGTAACCAATTGTGTTTGAAGAAACGCAATGTCACAGTTTCTTTTTGTGTACCTCTGGAGCAAAATCCGCTGCGCGCCACCGCGCCGACGAATTCCGAATCTGCGGAGCCTGGGAACCATTTTTATGTGATCTCGTTTTCGTTCGGGAACAAAAGATCTTTTTCGACACGTCTGTTTCAAGTGAAAAGCAGCAGAATTTACACACAAAATCAGGTATTTTTCTTCATTTTGGCTTGATTTTGAAGGTGTTTTAAAGTATTTCCATGTTTTTATGACCGCGTTGAACGTTTCGTTAGATTTTCTGCCATGTGAAAGGCCTTTTTTGCTCTGAATTAGTCGTTTTAGCTACCCAAAGTGAGAGGGCCTAAAACCGTCGTGTGGTGTGTGGGTCCACAGATCTGTGTGGCGGGCTACCTTGCTGCGCTGTAGCTTTTACGTTCAATACTAACTTTTAAAAATTCAGTAGAATGATGCCAAAAGTTCGCAAGGTTACCTTACCTAGCAACCAAAAATAGACGGAGAAGATATATATAGCAATACAGAATGACCAGAGGGTGCATTTGCATGTAAACTCCACGCCGATAACTAGGTCATTTACGCCAGGCAAACGATAGATCTATTGAATTCAATTAAATCAAATAATTTTCTATTGTTTGTATCAGATTTTACGCCAATACAAGGAGAAAGTTTCTCTTCCTTGCCAAAGATTTTCAGGCCTAGTGTATGGAATGCACCCTGGCCAAATGTCACCAAAAATTTTGACTAAGGGTTTCTTCTTGATGCGGTGCTTGCATGCACCCCAGTCCCAGACTGCTAACTTCTTGCAAAGGGTGCATGGAAGGTTTCTTTCCCAAAGAATAAACGCACGCATGGATGAAATTCAAAACTGCTTAGCAATTGGTTAATTGTTTGGTAAATTTCAAATCTTCTCGAAAATTGCATGCATAAAATTCCTTTAAATAGCATTGGTGTGCTTGAAGATTCGAAATGCACATAGAATTTCTTCCGCGCGAGGGACAAAGTTGGTGCCAGTCCGGCTTGTACACACCAATCTTAAGGGTTTGTGCTTTGAATTAAATGAGCACAGTTGATTTAATACAACAATTGAGAAATAAAATGAAACCATGGAATTATATGAAACCATAGAATTTATGTATTGTGTCCTTAAGAAATCAAAAAAATTAACTGCGCCACAACATTTTCAAAAATTTTTTTGGAGCACATCACAAACTTTTCAATTCACTTATCGAAGAGCTGGGTTGGAAGACCATTCAGGAACTCATTCAAAATGAGTCTGAAACAATGGTCTTCAAATCCCTAAATGGGTTGGCTCCACAATACTTGTGTAACCTCTTCACAAAAAACTCAGAATGCTCCTCCCGTAGCCTCCGCAATACAGAAACGGACCTGAGGCTACCTATGAAAAAACAGCATATGGACAAAAATGTTTTTCTTTCAGAGGAGCAAAGTTGTGGAATGGCCTCTCAGCTGAGTCAAAGCAAGCATCCTCCCTGAGCTTATTTAAGCAGTTGATTCAGGGTTGAACTCTTTTCTTTTAACTGAACTTTTAACATTGTAAATAGGTTTTTATATTGTAAAATAGGTTTTAGTAATAGTTTTTAATATTAATGATTTTCTGTAATTTAGTTTTATTTTATGGGAGGGCCCCTTGAAAACCAGCACTTGTGCTGAAGGGCTACCCTCCCCCTTAGATAAATATATGAAATATNTTCGTAAAAAATCACATTTTAGAAACAACGCATTGTTTGAAAAGAAACTCGTTTATAAGAAGCATTTCTAGGATGGCAGAAAACTTATGACGCTCTAGTACTATGTTTGAGAAGCGCAAGAAATCTTTTTAAAATCTAAATTCAATGATATCATGGCAAAGATGTCGTTAAAACCTTATGGTTGAGGAATGTTCACTGCAATTTTATGTTTGAGCCGAATAACTAGAACTCTTTAATGTTGTTTTGTATGTCAATAAACGTATTTGTAGACATGGTTGAAACTACGTTCATGCACGCAAAACTAAGCAACAAAATAAGAAACTTTTACTACTATTAAAGGCATAGGCTGATCAAAGTTTCTTAAAAAAATTGTTGGGTCTTGTTGTAAAACAATAGCGTACGTGTAACCAATTGTGTTTGAAGAAACGCAATGTCACAGTTTCTTTTTGTGTACCTCTGGAGCAAAATCCGCTGCGCGCCACCGCGCCGACGAATTCCGAATCTGCGGAGCCTGGGAACCATTTTTATGTGATCTCGTTTTCGTTCGGGAACAAAAGATCTTTTTCGACACGTCTGTTTCAAGTGAAAAGCAGCAGAATTTACACACAAAATCAGGTATTTTTCTTCATTTTGGCTTGATTTTGAAGGTGTTTTAAAGTATTTCCATGTTTTTATGACCGCGTTGAACGTTTCGTTAGATTTTCTGCCATGTGAAAGGCCTTTTTTGCTCTGAATTAGTCGTTTTAGCTACCCAAAGTGAGAGGGCCTAAAACCGTCGTGTGGTGTGTGGGTCCACAGATCTGTGTGGCGGGCTACCTTGCTGCGCTGTAGCTTTTACGTTCAATACTAACTTTTAAAAATTCAGTAGAATGATGCCAAAAGTTCGCAAGGTTACCTTACCTAGCAACCAAAAATAGACGGAGAAGATATATATAGCAATACAGAATGACCAGAGGGTGCATTTGCATGTAAACTCCACGCCGATAACTAGGTCATTTACGCCAGGCAAACGATAGATCTATTGAATTCAATTAAATCAAATAATTTTCTATTGTTTGTATCAGATTTTACGCCAATACAAGGAGAAAGTTTCTCTTCCTTGCCAAAGATTTTCAGGCCTAGTGTATGGAATGCACCCTGGCCAAATGTCACCAAAAATTTTGACTAAGGGTTTCTTCTTGATGCGGTGCTTGCATGCACCCCAGTCCCAGACTGCTAACTTCTTGCAAAGGGTGCATGGAAGGTTTCTTTCCCAAAGAATAAACGCACGCATGGATGAAATTCAAAACTGCTTAGCAATTGGTTAATTGTTTGGTAAATTTCAAATCTTCTCGAAAATTGCATGCATAAAATTCCTTTAAATAGCATTGGTGTGCTTGAAGATTCGAAATGCACATAGAATTTCTTCCGCGCGAGGGACAAAGTTGGTGCCAGTCCGGCTTGTACACACCAATCTTAAGGGTTTGTGCTTTGAATTAAATGAGCACAGTTGATTTAATACAACAATTGAGAAATAAAATGAAACCATGGAATTATATGAAACCATAGAATTTATGTATTGTGTCCTTAAGAAATCAAAAAAATTAACTGCGCCACAACATTTTCAAAAATTTTTTTGGAGCACATCACAAACTTTTCAATTCACTTATCGAAGAGCTGGGTTGGAAGACCATTCAGGAACTCATTCAAAATGAGTCTGAAACAATGGTCTTCAAATCCCTAAATGGGTTGGCTCCACAATACTTGTGTAACCTCTTCACAAAAAACTCAGAATGCTCCTCCCGTAGCCTCCGCAATACAGAAACGGACCTGAGGCTACCTATGAAAAAACAGCATATGGACAAAAATGTTTTTCTTTCAGAGGAGCAAAGTTGTGGAATGGCCTCTCAGCTGAGTCAAAGCAAGCATCCTCCCTGAGCTTATTTAAGCAGTTGATTCAGGGTTGAACTCTTTTCTTTTAACTGAACTTTTAACATTGTAAATAGGTTTTTATATTGTAAAATAAGTTTTAGTAATAGTTTTTAATATTAATGATTTTCTGTAATTTAGTTTTATTTTATGGGAGGGCCCCTTGCAAACCAGCACTTGTGCTGAAGGGCTACCCTCCCCCTTAGATAAATATATGAAATATATATGAAATATGAAATCCAGCAACATTTATGGTATTACTGGCACTAAACATTCAACAGAAAACAATGATAAAAATAGTGATCAAAAGTGATCAATAGTGATCAATAGTGATCAAAAGTGTCTAAATTATTTTTAAAGCCCGCTGTAAAGTAATCTTTTATGTCAATTCATCTCTTTGCAGAATGATCACAGACAACCAACTAGCAGTATTTGCAAATGTCTTGGGAGTGAGTTTGTTCCTCCTTGTTGTCCTATATCACTATGTTGCTGTAAATAGTCCGAAGAGAAAGGATGAATAAACGTAAGTTTAGGTTTTTGAAACTTTTACTCCAAAATTTGGTCCACCAAATTCTCTGGTTTTTACTTTGACATGTTACCCACAGCCTGCCCTTTTTACCCTTGCAGTCCTTGGAGGATTTTGCTGCAGGCTTTAATATCAGTATAAAAAAATACTCTGCCTAATAGATTCATTGCGTCAAATATCTGCTTTGCATAGTAATTGTAAACATAGGTGTATGAGGCAGGGGGCTAGGGGGCTGCAGCCCCTGCCCTGTAATCAAGGAACATTTATCACATTTCAGGCTCCATTTGGGAGTTTTAATTCACTGAAGCCATCATATTTGGACAAATTCCATAATAAGCCACCCTAAACATTGGTCATCCCCTATGATTTTAAATATATTCAAAGCTATGCTAATTTAGTGATCCTATTATAGCTGGCTGTTATTGCTTAATCAATTCTACATTCATTTGCCAACTGTAAACCAACTAATTGTAACTCAGGTTCTCAAGAACATTTATCAAATATGATTTTATTATGTTCAGAAAAGAATTGCAAAAGCCCTTTTTAACGCAGTATTTCTCATTAATTTCAAGTTTTCTTTTTTGTAGGAAATAATTCTATAACTGGAAAAATGGGACATACAAACAGAGAACAACACACTGGGGATTGATAGAGAAAGAGGACTCTGGGCTAGAAGCAAAAACTGATGTCATGTATTACTTTAGAAAGGATGATGGAATTTTATAATTATCTGAATCTTTTGCATTTTTTTTAAGTAGTTACTTGAAGTATTGTGGTGCAAGGCTTAAGAAATTGGAGAAAAACAGCTTCAGATTGCTGTCCTTGCCTTGAACCAGTTGACTGCTGCTGAAAGACAGTTTAGCTTTATGATTTCATCATTGACATGGAGCGGATTTAGGAGGGAAGTGGGGGCAACTGCCCCCTTTATGATGAAAACTCAGCTTGGCACCCCCTTTTTGGCGAGAACTGTGCCCCTCATCATGACCCTAACACACTAGTTTTGAACTGTTTCGATAATAATGTGAGGGGGGGACATACAAATCAAGGCATTGTTTAGTTGAGTAACCAAAAAACTTTCTTAACCAGGAGTCCAAAATGTTTGCATGCCTTCGGCGTGCTTACTCTTTATTGTATTTTGGCACCCTCTCTGCAGGTTGCCCCCCTTCAACTTTGGGCTGGGTCCACCCCTGGATTTCATAAAGAAATGAAAAAGTAAACAAATGAAGAAGGATTCCATTTTTACTAAAGATTTGCATCTGTAGTTAGGCATTGTTTCCTTTTGTTCCAATGAGAGCAAACTTCTATCAAAAGTTTGAGTCTTTTTTGGAACCTAGCAAACACACCATAAATCAGTCATCCCCAAAACAACATTTTAAAATGATGGTACATCTCAAAATCAATTTCAGGTGCGCAATACAATACAAATATTGTATGAAATTTGCAAATATGTGAAATTAATGAGAAATTAGTCAAACACTCAAAATTTGTGAACTGATGGCAACACCATGAGCCAAACCGGTTACAAAGTTTGGAATGAGTAATTTCGCTTTTATATCACTTTTTAGTAAATTTTATCTGAACGTTATTTGGAGAAAGATTTCATAATTTTGATACATAAATCTTTGGGGCAAAATGTTCCGAGTTATTCTGGGAAATTGATTCGAAATTGAATTTTTTGGAAATGGTCTTTCGTAGATTATGTTATTCGACAGTAAAACGAAAGTCGGTGTTGTCAAAAAACGCGTCTACCGATGTCTGAGTCTGAGACAAATAGAACAGTCCTCTGAACAGCGCACAGAGGTTGCGTTCCGATGGAAAAGCCGGTCCTCTGCGGTGGAAAATTGAAGGGAAATGAAAATCACAAAAGGAAATGGAAATCACAGTTCACGCTGTCAGGTGATCAAAATACCGGCATCTGATTGGTTAACTTGTATGACTTCTGACATTTGCCGCGAAATACAAGGAACATCCTGCTTCCGGTTCAAGATTTATTGAGTCAAACCCTCGGGCTTGAGGTTTAGATCGAAGAAAATCGCAAAGAAAGAAGGTCGTACTCAGGCCGATCCTGAGAATTTTCACCTTCAAGATGCGAATTTTAGCGATATCTGTGCTTTTATGTTTTCAAAATGTTTTATCACAAGTTTTACAGCCGCCATATTTTGACATTGCAAGAGGCAAGAAGATGACCGCCACTTCAACATGCGGAGAGGGCATTGGGGCTGATGGGAAAGAACTGTTCTGTAAACTGGCGCAAGCTTCAGGAAGGATTGATGGAATCAAAGGGCAGTACTGTGATTACTGCTATCCAGGGAATCATAGTATCAAGTACGCAAATGATGGGACTGAGAGATGGTGGCAATCGCCTTCTCTTTCAAGAGGACTTCAATATGAAGATGTCAACATCACTATAGATTTGGGCCAGGTTGGTATGACAAAGGCCTAGGCCTTTGGAATTTTTATCAAAGATTCCTTCGCTCTCTTCTCTGTTTTCTTTGGCACCGAGATCCTGAAGGCCTACTGAGAACAAACTTTTTGTTTTCAAAATTTATTTCTCTCTGCTCAAATTTTACCAGACAGACCACAAAAATTTAGGCAGGGACTGACAATTGAAAAATGGGAGATAAATCGTAAGGGGAGATTGTGAATTGGTTCTCTCATTTTTAGGCAAAGCGATGCATCTCGAACAGCAAATATTTATTTATCACTAGAGCCATCGTTTCAATGGGCAAATATTTTGCAATCAAGAAAGTTGAAAACTTTATTAAAATCACAGAGACTCAAAATGGAGTCCCTCGCATTCGGCAAATTCTTGGGTTGGCCAAAAGATCATATCTTGATCTCTGCTGGACAAGGTGTGTTGTTGTGTGGTCAGTCGGATTTCCTATAGATAGGAAGCTTCCTTTGTTCTTTATTTACCACACTTCTTGAAGAAGCTGTGCAATAATAAAACCGGGGATATTCATATTGGGCGTATGATTTATAAAAGCCAGACCAAGGTGCGTTATCGGAAATCCAAGGGAGCTAAGGATCTGGTGAATCTTTGGGCTAGAAAGTTGGGGCCATTGCACACTCAATGCAATTCTTGCAAAAGTTTGTTCCAAAGTGCTTGAAATGAAAAAATGTATTGTGCATGGGGGTGTTCTGCAAAATTGTTGAGAGGGATGGTCATTTGAGCAAATTTTTCTTCTACCCAAAAAATATGAAGATTCACAGACCCAAAAAACTAGCAAGGCAGTTAAAGGCAATTTCCTATAAGCCCAAAAAATACCAGTAACTTCCTAAAAACCCCGAAAGAAGAACAGCCAATTTATCAAAACCCTAGAAAAATAACTTAAATTTTCAGAAGCACAACAAATAACATAAGGAAAAATTTTTACAAGTGCTGAAAAATTCAAAAAATTCAAATTCAAAATTTCCCTCCTTGGCTGGAAAATTCAAAAAAGTATTCCCACAAAATATTGGTGTCTGAAAACAATGTAAAATAAGGGAAAGAGCCATTAGAATGCCTTTTTTCGTAACACCTTTTCCCCTCAAGAAATGCCCCTTTCACGTTTAACAACAAGCTTGTGTGGTTTAGATATTTAAATATTCAAAAGCTATAGAATTCTATATTTCAGTTCTTTCTCAATGATTTGGATGAATTGGAAAATCAACCTTGGTGAGAAAGGGGTTAGTCCCAAAGTCCCCCATGTAACACTGCCACTGCTTTAAACACTGTATATAATTGAACTGGCTTCCTTCTTCATTCATGTGATACCAGTCCCATTGTGAATTGCCTTGGCATCCCCTTCGGGGTCATCTCCGCTCCTTCTAACTCTATATACCCCCAATTTATTTCCAGGTTTACCATGTTGCATACATCATTATCAAAGCTGCTAACTCTCCAAGACCAGGTGTTTGGTCACTAATGAGATCAAAAGATGGAGGTAGAACTTTTACCCCATGGTACAACTTTGCTTCTACACCCAGTGAATGCCTTACATACCACAAAATGTCCCATTTGTTGCCATTGACAAGAGATGACACGGTTCTGTGCAAAATGGAATACTCTCAAGTTCCACCATTTGAAGACGGAGAGGTAAGGCTTTAAGCTCTATATTGCAGTTGAAATCAACAAACAATATTAATACGTTCAAACATAGGATCAAAGAAAATTTTGTCCAAAATATACAGAAAGAGGATTAGATGACATATATGTCTTCTACTAAGACCCTTCATTATTTCTCCTGATCATGGTCTTATAAACCACGTTTTGTATCGAAAACACATATAGATCTGTTTGTTCCTTTAACCTACGTTTTTCCGTTATAACAACACCTCTAAGGGGACCATTATGGAAATAAGGTCAGCTTGACCTTTTAATGCTATCCCTGCCACTGTAATTAGGGTTGTTTTTCTTTACTTTTTTAACCTTATACCGGGTGTCTCAAAAAAAAGTATACAGCTTTGGTCGACCCTAGCGATGAGAAATTAGCGCAAATCAATCCGAAATAATTTTTAAAACATACCTGGATAGTCAACTTGAACATAGATACCTTGTTTGTTGATATTGGTGCTTTGAGAGTTAAAATATTAATCTTCAAAGGACAAATTTGCCTCCACCTCCAAACCAGAGCTTTGGCGTTTTGGCCTAAGCAAATTCTTGAAGAACAGCGAATAAGTCAACAATAGATTTGAGAACATTTGAAACAGGAGGAAAAAAATTAAAAACTGTACAACACATACGCTAAAAAAAATATAATTTACGTGACACTTATCATCAAGGGAGCTCCAAAGTAAACTTCGTGAAATAAATTGTTGATATTAAAATGAAGGAAGTTTACTTCGGAGCTCCCATGATGATAAATGTCACGTAAATTATATCTTTTTAACGTATGTGTTGTGCAGTTTTTAATTTTTCTCCTCCTGTTTCAAATTTTTTGAAATCTATTGTTGACTTATTCGCTGTGCTTCAAGAATTTGCTTAGGCCAAAACGCCAAAGCTCTGGTTTGGAGGTCGAGGCAAATTAGTCCTTTGAAGATTAATATGTCAACTCTCAAAGCATCATTATCAACAAACAAGGTATCTATGTTCAAGTCGACTATCAAGGAATGTTTTAAAAGTAATTTCGGATTGATTCGCGCTAAATTCGCATTGCTAGGGTCGACCAAATCTGTATACTTTTTTTTGGGACACCCGGTATATTGTATTGTATCTATTTTTATATTATAAAACTTGTAAATATATTTAATTTTAATTTTGTGGCAAATGATACATACATACATACATACATAAACATTGTGCCCCTGAGATAAACATAAGATTGATCTTGTTATAAATAGGTAGTGGTACAAGCTCTTAAAAATATTAAACAGATTTAAAGTTGTATTGACTCAGAACTTGAAAATTGCATGAAATATGGAATCATTTCCTTGATATCTGCATCTGACACTGGTCATGGCAAATTGCTATACTGTAAGATCCGAAAGAAAAAACACAAGACTTTCCAAGAAAATAAAATCTTTGAAGTGAACAGTGTCATGTGAAAATATTCAGTGAGCAGCGCAAATCAAAGGAGATTGTTTGTAAAATATCTACATAACTCTTTTTACTGAAAAGAAAAGCTACACAAACTGTTGAAAAAAATTCTATGAAGTTTGTATTTTATCTGTAAGAAATATTTTTATGAATTGTTATTTTTATGTTATAGATCCATATCTCACTTGTGAATGGCAGACCTGGTGCTTCCAACTTCTCGTTCAGTCCTGCACTACAGGTAAGATTTTGTTTACTGATGGCTGTACAAAGTTTAGTGAGTGACTCAAATTGAGAAGTGTGAGTGTTTTGTTTCAAATTTTTAAGTATTTATTTTACCAGAAAATAATAAGCAGCTCTCATTCAGTCATCTTGTAATTTATATCCATAACCAATCTTTCATTTGCCAACAGGAATGGACTACAGCTTCACATATTAGACTGCACTTCCAAAAAGTCAAAACTCTTCTTGGAGATCTCATGCCTCTATCCCTGCAGGATCCAACTGTTACAAGAAGGGTATGTCATTCTTAAGCTTTGTCTTAAAAGATTCAATATAGACATTGAAAGCCAATTTTTCATGCTGAAAAAATGTATGAAATACGGTTATGATCAAATTTGGCATAGAGTCTTGAATAGTGCCTCATTGCAAATAATATCTGCTTATCTGGTTATGACATCATCTATAGAGGTTAGGTGATGTGGCCGAGTGGTTAAGGCACAGTGTTTCGAATCTTGTGGGTTCTACCCGCGTCGGTTCTAATCCTGTCGTCGGAGCCAACTCAGCTGTCCATCCTTCCGAGGTCGGTAAATGAGTACTCAGTGGTAACTCTGAGGGCACAAGCCCTAGTGCCGCAGGCCCACATCAGCTGTATTGTTGCCATATACCCAACCTGCATTAACAAATAAATGTTGCTTGCTTGCTCATGCTTGCTTGCATTGCTATAACTGTAAAATGGTTTAATCGTAAATTCTTCATCATTTTTACAGTATTACTACTCAATCAAAGAAATTTCAGTTGGAGGTAGATGTTTGTGTAATGGTTTTGCGGACAAATGTATCCAAGTTGATGATGATCCAACTAATTACAAATGTGATTGCCAACATAATGCTTGTGGTGCGAGGTGTGATCAATGCTGCGCTGGATATGTGCAGAAGAAATGGAGACCTAGATATGGCAATGACAAATTTGTTTGTGAACGTAAGTTTCTCCACAGTATACCGTATATAGGGAACGAGGATCATGAAAATGTTAGCATCTCAAAGTTTTGTGGTCTGAATTATTTACTGTCCGAAATCTTTTGCAGAAAAGCAAAATCACAGAAAAGTATTTTTACTGTTTAAAAGTAGAATGTTGTGCTCATTCAGACAAAACTATCAATTGTTTAATCTCTTCATGAAGGATAGATTTTTATATTCAATTAAAAATTTACATCAACAGGCTACTTGAGACACTACATACAAACTACTTTACAACACTACAAGGATGATAAGACAATGACTAACCCTGTGGCTATTACATAAGAAACATGCAACTGAATTACAACTAAATATACAACTACAAAGCTCCACATAAACTATTAATTACTGATAAATACAAGAGCCTGTTTCACATTAGATGTCAGGTTGATTGCTGATCAGTTTTTGTGATTACATGCAAAAATCAGGAAAGAATTGTGAAGGCATTTATGATGGCAAGCATTATATCCATTTGGACATTCCTAACGATAACCCTTTAGAAACTTGCATTTAAATCATGTAGATTTGGATCATTTTTTATTATAAAAAAATGAATTAACAATATAATACAGATCGTTTTTCATCGCCATCCGAAATTTTTCTAAAAACTTTCGAAGTTCCGATTCCGTGGAGAAACGTCCGAAAATTCAAAACTATTTTGCCCAAACTTTGTTACTATAGTCTGACATTTTTTGCGCTTAATGTATCTGAAAATATTCTAAATTTTTAGTCACAATACTATTTTTTATTTATTCCAGGCTGCAACTGCCATGGACACAGCAACAAATGTTCATATGATGAGCAAGTAGCCCGAAGAAAGCTTAGCACAGACAGAAGTGGCAAGAAAGAAGGTGGTGGAGTTTGTGAAGACTGCCAACATAATACGTATGGTATTAACTGTGAGAAATGTAGGCCTTATTATTACAGACCAGAAGGCGTGCCAATCACATCAAGAGATGCATGTAAACGTGAGTATTGAAACTTTGCATTCTGTCGTTCTTAGCATGGTCAGTTCTTTATAAAAATGTCAAGAAAGGGGTAAAACAACAACGTTTGGTGGAAAGAAAATTATGTGTTTATCTCAATTATTAGGAAACTATCTTTGTTGTTGATTCATTATATATAAGTCATTTTCTTAGCTTAGAACTAGTTCTGTCTTGACCAAAGTAACATGATTCCCCGATGTATATGTCACCATATTCTTCACAATCAAGTTTTCTTTCCAAGAGAGATGGCATCAGGCAATAGAAGGCAAAGAAATGAAGGGTATGGTGTAATAGAAAGAAAAGGAGGAATATCAAAGAGGGAGACGAGACTCTAGAAGTAGCCTATGAATAGAAAAGCTAGAAATGTTATTCGACAAGGTTGCTTGTATCTTGAAACTTCCCTTTCCTTATCCTTGCTAAGAGTTAGCAAATTTACGATTTGGATATTTATACTTGGCCTAACACCTGGTAAGTTATTAAATATTTCTTCCATGAAGCAAATTTGTCGATCTGAAGTTTTTTCTTTTATCTAGCTTGCAACTGCAGCTTCCAGACTTCAACTGGCCAATGTTCTGATGGTGATGGCCAATGCAACTGCAAGTCAAACTATGCTGGCAAGAAGTGTGATAGGTGCAATGTTGGTTACTTCAATTACCCACTCTGTGAAGGTATTGCACCCCTATCTGCTCTCTAAAAATCTGTTCTTTGATACCGCGTCACAGACCATAACCAGAGGACGTTATGGTCTGTGTGATGGACTCACTTTTGTTGCCCCAACGACTTCAGTGTAAACAAATTAAACAAACAAAGAGCTAGACAAGCCAAAATCATTATTTGAATAACCATGGAATAACAGATTTCACAAGATCTCTGTGAAACTGGGACAACAAAAGTGAGTCCATCACACAGACCATAACTACCCCTCGTTATGGTCTGTGACGCAGGCTACCTCTTAAATAGATCAGTTATCAAGTAAATTAACTTCTTCGATTCAGTTGTTCCATTTCTTCGACGGAAACGTAAATCTTAAAGATCGAGAGATTTTTAAATCTGAAAAACTGTAGCTTACAACTCTCGGATTATGCATTGGGACTTTGTAACTTTGAAAAAATTTGGAACCCATAAGTTAACGTTTCAGTGAAGCATACATCTATTTGTCCGATTCCGTCAAAATTCAAATTAATCATTTCTTTCTCAGCTTGCATTTGTGACAGAGAAGGTTCAGTGAAAGGCTCGTGTGCACCAGATAATGCAGGAAATTGCCAATGTAAGCCTGGCTATACTGGAAAGTTTTGCAACCGATGTGCTGTTGGTTACTATGGATATCCAACATGTCAACGTAAGTAATAGGATTAATTATGATGAAGTCTGCAGTTGATGTTCTACAGGGATGCATTCTAGGGACGTTCTTCTTTAAAGATATAAGCTTCGTATAGGTAATAGGATTACTTACGATGAAGTCTGCAGTTGATGTTCTACATGGATGCATTCTAGGGACGTTCTTCTTTAAAAATATAAGCTCCATATCATACTCATCAGAATCTACTTTTTCTAAAATCATGTTTTCTGTCGACATGAATTTAGCTTTGACATATGCATGGAGCTATCTTTTTGTCTTGCGACTGTCTCCACTCTCCACATATAATCATCACGTTTGCAGAAGCTTAAAAGTGGTTATGAAACTTGAAAATGGCAATGTAAATCTTTTTCTGCCGACCAGTGGAATTTTGACTTCTTTGTACGTCTTCCCTTGGTTTTGTGAAAAGAGTTGTAGTCTTCTTCCACAATATGAATGAATTCATTATATACGTGAGAAAAAAAACATATACCCTACTGTTCATACTATATTTTCTCGTTTTCCTTTTCATAACTTTCTCAGTTCTGCATTCTCTAATCCCTTGAATCTCTTTTCATTCTTATTTGTTCTCTCATTCGTAACATCAATAATTGCTTCACACCCTTCCTTCTCATTCAGTCTCTGTGTTTTTAATCTTGTCTGCTTCCTCTCCCTATTCTTTGCTCTTGTTCGAGGTAGAGATTTCTCGATTTCTTTGATCTTTTGTTTCATTTGTTGTTTTCATCAATGATATCCATTTCGCTTCTTATGTTTCAAAAATGTTTTTTTTATATTCATCTAAAATTTTACACTACATGCTACAACCTACTATACTTTCTAATTACTATACAACTATGCAACACTACAGGGACGATACCAGGGAGTGCAAAAGACTATGTCTACCCCCTGGCCATTACATAAAACATGCAACTAAATTACAACTAAGTGTACAACTACGAACAAGTTACACCTAAACCAATAAATACTGATAAATGCTAAAACCTGTTTCACACTGGAGGTCAGGCCAGCATGGGCGATAATGCTGACCAGTAGAAACCCCGGCAGAGAGAACAATAACGACAACAACTGCCGCCGCCACTGCTCCCTCTTCAGAGTCCCCACCGCTCAAGACACTGCGCCCATGCTATCAGTTCAGGGTTCCTAGTTCACAAATATTATTGATTTGATTAATTGGGTTTTCAAAATCTGTAGCATGAAATAGTCTATCTTTTTTTCTCCAGCATGCAACTGTCTGATCCAATACGGTGCACTGAACAATGAATGTGACAGCAAAAATGGCCAATGTGATTGTAAACTTGGTTATGGAAGCAGAGCGTGTGATCAGTGTCTAACTGGTTACTTCAACTTCCCGCTGTGCAAAAGTATGTATTCCACTAATATCACTGTAATACAGCAATGTAACATCTGACGAAATAGTTTTATGTGCAGCAAAAGATTTTTTTTAGAAAATTGCTGCCAATAGAATAGGAATCGCCAAGTAGTGTCACAAACATTGGTGTCGTATTTTAAGTATTAAGCATTAAAAGTATTTTATCAGCGAATATACCGTAAAATGGGGCGATTAGATGCTACAGAAAGAAACAAATATAAACCAAAACACTTTATTCTCAGCCTCATGCATTCTCACCAACTTTTGTACCAAGACAAAAACAGTATCTTGAATAAAAAGTCAAAGTTATTGCTAAGTGTTATGAAATGACAGTTGTTATTTACGGAATGGATTTGTTATTAGCAAGAGAGTGTAGCATAGCGACACGAGTTCAGAGCATGTCTAATGCTACAGAATGCAAGCACTTTGGTTAAAAAGTTGTGTGCCTTTGGAGCATTTTTTATTTTGATGTCACCATTAATCTTTGCAGGATGTGACTGTGTCTTGTTATTAGCAATAGAGTGTAGCATTGCGACACGGGTTCAGAGCATGTCTTCTGCTACAGAATGCAAGCACTTTGGTTATGTTGTGTGCCTTTGGAGCATTTTTTATTTTAATTTCACCATTTATCTTTGCAGGATGTGATTGTGACCCAGTTAAAACGTCAGCAAAAATCTGTGCAGCAGGATCAGGTGTTTGTAAATGCAAGAATAACTACTCTGGTCTGAAATGTGATCAGTGTGCTGATGGTTTTTATGGGTATCCATTTTGCAGAGGTACGTATTGTTCAGACAACATTGCCCATCATAAACAGTTAAACATATCATCAGTGGGGACTTCTAAAGACTTGATAGTTTATAAAGGAATCTATAACAAATACAGTCGAATCCCGGTACAACGAACCAGAAAAGAGTTTGTTATATCGATGGTTTGTTAAATTGAGACGATTTATAAAAAATTCGTTATTAAGGGACCAGACAATTAGTTCCATATACAGGGAAATCCGTTACATCGGGGACTTGTTATTTTGGATGCAACTTCATCAGAGTGTTGCCCGCTAAGAAACAAAATCATCTATGTAAATATGTCTACCTCATCGATTTCTTGAGATCGTGAATAAAATTTATTTCTGAATTATTTGGTGTGGAGCTCTGACCTCGCCAAAATTTTAACACTATTGTGACGAGAATGTAAAGATTTAGTTTTATGGCCTTTAAGGAATCCAGTTTTCTTGTGCTTTGTCGAATAATTTAGTGTTTAATCAGCTGCTCTGTTCAAGGGCATTATGAAGATAGAAATGTGTAGGCCTAAAGCCCATTAGTCAACATACCTTCAGTTCTTTGTTGGCTTTAAAGTATTCTTTATATCAATCTAATGTTAAAACCATGGTTGTCATTCTTTTGCGTTGACCTGCTATCGAATCCTAATCGAAATTGCCAGCTTCGCTGCAATGATCTCTTCTAACCGCCATGGATTGAATTGGTTTATAAAAAAAAAAAAAAAACCGCCATGTTCTTAGGCCCAAATAAAAAATGCGTCTCCTGCTCTCTTGTGATGTTATTCCTTGTAATGATATTGTGATAAAATCGAAACATCGACCAGAAAGTAATTATACATTATAGCTATTCTTTGTCTGGAACTGAGGATTAACCATGCTTTGTTTATTTTAGCCGGTTATATATATATATATAAAACCACGCTTTCTTTCTACAGCTTGTGAATGCTCATCAGACGGTTCATCATCTGCACCATGTGACAAAACAACTGGCAAATGTACATGTCGACAAAACTTCCGTGGTGCCAAATGTGACCAATGTGTCTCTGGATATTATGGTTATCCAGCATGTTTTGCTTGCAAATGTGACAATATTGGTTCATATGGAGGCTCCTGTCGTTCATCTGATGGCCAATGTAGTTGCAGATCGCAGTACCAAGGAAGGCAATGTAATAAGTGCCAGCCTGGATTTTATGGATTTCCAAATTGTCAGAAGTGTAAATGTAACCCAGCTGGTACTAAATCGGAAAAGAATGGAATTGATTGCAGTTCTACCAGTAGCGTAAGTCCTATAAAAAGATTTTACTACTACACGTTTTTCTTTTATAAGAAACTTTGATCAGCTCAAAGTACTAAAAGTTTCTTAATTTCACATGAAAATTTCAGCTTTTTAATACTAAAGTTTCTTAATTTGTTTCTTATTTTTTGGATGCATGAATTAAGATCTAGTTTCTATCACTGCCACGTATTTGTTTCTCGACATACAGCACAATGTTTAGCAAGAAAAAGGAGTTGTATTAAGTTCAAAACATAAAATTAGCGTGAATATTACTCAAGAATAAATATTCAACGACTTTTTTCCCATGATTTCCTTAGATTTAGCTTTCAGTTTGTTAGCGCTTCTCAAACATAGTACTCGAGTTTCTTAATTTTTGGCCATCCTAGTACTAGTTTCTTATAAACCAGTTTCTTATATAAAAAGACGTCTATTCTAGAAATTTTTGAGTTGTAAAAGCACTTTATTGTGCAAAGTAATAATTTTGAATAACAGAACTAGTTTGCGTTCTACTTTCACGTCAATATATATGTATGAAGGTAAGAGTGAACGCAGCACTTAAATATACGGCAAAAACTGTTTTTCTCAGGTCTTATCGATCAAACTTCAACACACAGTTTTTTGTAAATGGGTCCATATTTAAAATGGTTATAAATATAGATTTTTTACACTATACACATTTTAATGCCGAGCTGTAGTGTTCTAGTGCTAAGCTCATGTTCTAAGGTCCATGTTATCTGTAAGGTCAACATATACTGCATTCATATTAAGGCAGGACCGGGGATAATGTGGGATTTTGAGATTACTGACCCATCGCCCCCTATATTTCTGCTAAATGTTTGAAAATAAATCAGTAAGAACTAAACAGGATGTTAGCCACTCCACAAATCCACCCTTGAAAAATCGAACTTCTGCTACAGAGTCAAAGTATAAATAACGCATTTGAATTCCAATAAAGTTGGCTTCAGAAGGAACTACTCGCATTGTTTTCTAATACGCCGTTTACACGTATTTAGGGACTCTGCCCATGCAAAGACAACGTACAAGGCAAAGAATGCACAGTGTGCAAGGACGGATCTTTCAATTTGCAAAAGTCGAACCCAGATGGATGCACGAATTGCCAATGTAGTAAGGCTGGATCTATGAGTGGACTAAAAGTGTGTTCAAAACTCACTGGTCAATGCACATGTAAGAGATACGTATCTGAAAGAAAATGTATGACTTGTCAAGATGGGTTTTATGGCTTGAAGGAAGTCAATCTTTTTGGTTGCAAAGGTAAGAGAATCCACACACAGAGAATCCACTGAAAGAGAATCCATTCATGTTAGAATCCACTGTAAGGGTCTGTCTTTGTTACAAACACGTCTCTTCCTGGATGTTAAGTATTTCTACAGTGTGCTTAGGGGCCAGTCATTATTTAAAGAGGGGTTGGTACCGAAGAGAAATGTTTTCTGGTCCCAAAAATCTTCTTGCCAACTCAAAAGGTGATGGAAAAAACATTTATCCAGCCTTTTTATGTCAGAAAATTTATTTTTACCCAACCCATTTCTCTTCGGTACCAACCCCTCTGTAAATAATGAACGGTCCCTTAACTTCATAGAGTAGAGAAATTCCGCACACTTAGAAATGAATTTAAGATGCACTTTTTTGGCATCATCTCATTAATCTTTTACGATATGGTTTTGAGGAACCAAAATCCAATAGAATTTGACAACTGTGTGCTGGAACCAGCGGCGGGGCCAGACCAAAAATAGTGGGGGGGGGGGGCAAAAGTCTAAAATTTTTAGACTGGGAGGGTAAAAAGGTATACCCAGACATTTTTATTGCATTTTTCAATTACAATTTTAGCCGAAATATTGGAAGTGGGGGGGGCATTTGCCCCCTCATACCCCCCTGGCCACGCCACTGGCTGGAACTACTCCTCTTTGATAACGAAATGCCTTCTTTTAGTGATATCGTGTTTGTGAACTCTCTAGAATGTTGTTGTAGTTTTTCATTCTAGGATTTCAATTTTTTTGGGGAAGTTTCTCTTTGAATGCTTCCAGATCTACCGCTTTTAGTATTTGCCTTATTTTGAAATGTTTCTCTCAAATTTCTCCGATTTCTGCCGTTTTCAATATGCACATTGCTCTTTTTACTGAAATGATTCTCTGTGAACTTTGCGTTATTTATAATAATTTATCAAATCAAATCAAAATCATCATCATTATTTAAAATTGGTGTGGCATAGTTCTGAAAATAATATTACAAGTTATACAGAACATATGAACAGGCTACTTACAAATTTTAAAGATACATTTTCCACCCGTCCAGGTTTTGGTCTTTCTTGTAAAGCTTGCAACTGTTGGTAGCTCCTTTATTGGTAGCTCCTTGCAACTGGTTGGTACACCCAAAGTAACTCATTGTAAAACTGAATACGTTTTCTGATATGACCTTTTTATTCCCAGGCTGCGAATGCGACGTTGGAGGCTCCGTAAACGGTAACTGCAGTAAGACTAATGGTCAATGCAAATGTCGCGATAATGTCACTGGTCGCAAATGCAACGAACCGAAACCAGGATTCTATGCACCAACATTACATCAAATAGCAGCAGAAATTGAGGACGGCAGAGCACCAGATGGCAATGTTGTCAGATTCGATGTACAAGAAAGTAAATTCCCAGGATATTCTGGAAAGGGATATTCTATGATGAATGAAATGCAGGTATGATTAGCATTCAGTTAAAATTGAATAAAAATTCACAATTATGAATAAGTTACTTAAGGCCTACAGCTAAAAGATTTGAGCAAGCATTTCTGAAATTGGTAAAATCTTAACGAGCCTTATAGGGCGAAGATCAATGCTTAATTAAAGCTTATCAAATCAGGGACATCAATGTCTGCCTTCCCCTTCTCCCCTTTTTCCCTTTACCTAAGAGTGTGTCCTTAAAGAGGCCTTTGCAACCAGCATGCTTTGTGAATACATCCTTTTGTGGTTTCTTTGTTGTCGCCAATTTCATGGTCGACAAAAAGGCCGACAACAAAGAGATGGCACTTGCAAGGCATGCCGGTTGCAAAGGCCCCTTTAAAAGTGCGAGCCAATTTTCTTTGAGAGATATTCAGTTCCTAGGACATATACTCATATGCTTTCCCACACGGTTGCAAAAGTCTATGCAAAAGACGTCCAACTGAAAGATTATCTTCTGGCTGATGATTGGTATATCCTTTGTCAAACATAAATTTGGATAGTCGCCAATAGAGCACCGCGTATTGCTTATCGTTTGGTCATATTGTCTTTCCAGGGTTGAAAGAGACCTCCACATTATTTATTTTATTCTTAAGAAAATTTGATATGTTTCTTTCAGCCGACGATCATTGCGACTGTGAACGTTTTCAAGAAGAGCAACTATCAAATCATGTTCAAATACGTGTTGAACCAACTCACATCAGTCACTGCCCAAGTCAACGTATATCCTTCAGGTACAACAAATGATTAACAATGTTTGTGTTGCGTGTAGTACGTCGTTAGATATATGTAGAATTATTATTATTTAAAATTACGACAATGTACTAGAATAGTGATAATACACAACGTTTCGAGCTTAACTCTTCATCAGGTGTGAAAGTAAAGTCCTTTCACACCTGATGAAAAGTTAAGCTCGAAACGTTGTGTATTATCACTATTCTAGTACATTGTCGTATTTAAAAAAATTCATTATTCTACAATAATTGATTGATTGATTGATTGGTTGATTTGTTGATTTGTTGATTGGTTGGTTGATTAATTGATTGATTATTCTTGCTGTGGAACATATTCTTGGCTTTATTGATTGTACAAACTAATCGAATATTAGCAGAGTCGTATGGGTACTTTTTTTAAGGGCACCCAAAAATTGCGATGGTTTGCTTGCTTGGTAGACTACCAGTTGTTTTGCTACAAAGAGACGGTTGCATTCTACCAGACTCGTTATTGTTGAGTTTCAGTAAAACCGGTTCGCATTTGGTCGTTGAAGTCTCCGGGGTCGCTAGGGTCCTTAAGCCTGGTTGTCATTTGGTCGTTGAAGTCGCTGGCGTCGTTGGAACGAACAACCGTAACGACCCAAAAGACCCAACGGACTGAATTTGAACGGCGAGAATAAGCTCCTCAACCACCCCAACGACTGAGTTTTTGCCTTTGACATTCAGTATTTTGGGTCTTTTGAGTCGTTCATCTAACAACCCCAGCGACTCTAGCGACTTCAATGACGTAATGTGAACCAGGCTTTAGAGTTCATCCTTTTTACGCCATGTGTTAATAAACAGACATTTTTTTCTAGTAAATTGTACTTGTGAATTCATTTTTCACGTAATTGCTTCTAGGAAAAAGACAAGGATTATTTTCTGGTGAAGTTGGTTTCCCCACAACCCAAACAGCTGGTTCATTCACATCAAGGTATTCCAGGATCACTAAAGCAGGAGACCCAACATTCTTTCCACTTACTCCTGGAAAATGGGATATCGAGATCAGTGCTGCTCCATCTAAACTGCTGATGGTAAGATTTAATTTCTTATCAATTATTCAAACATATTTTGATTTCCATAAAGGTACCGGGTGTCTCAAAAAAATTTCCTCCTGTTTAGGAAAAATCACAACAAATCTATTGTCAAGCCACAAAGTTTTCCTATTGGGAGAATGAAATCGCCTGGAATAATTTTGTTATGCTCCTAGGGATTGCACTTTCATCCCCCCAAAGGATATCACTTGCTAAAGCATGTGCGAATCTTTACTGTAAGGCAGAGATAATAGGGCAATTTGATCACGATTCTAGCCCGTTTTTGAATGTTTCTTGAAGGGGCTTTCTTGAGAAAATCCCTCATAATTTCATTCAGAATGGAGTGGCCAATTTCAGTCAAGTAAATTTTTAGATTTATTTGAACATGTCCAGTATTAAAAATATATTTGCCAATTATTGCCTTGATTTCCAGGGAGCAGTGACCTTTTAGACGGGGATTGTTGTTATTCTTGTTGACTCACCCGGTATCTCTGTGAAGTTTAATTTTTCTATGTTTGGTATGGGGATACCGTATCTCTGATATTTGGGCATCAGTGAAGGATGCTGTGTACACGAGGTTCTTATTTTTAGTTCTGTGAATATAAATAAAAACAGTCTAACTAGGTAGAACTTTGATGTGCTTCTTTCATTGATTACCTTACCGTTAATGATTTTCAGGACAAAGTGATTTTGATCCCTGAAGAATACGTTGATGGCAAACAACTAAACCAGAAGGTTACAGACCCATGTGAAGTCAAGAAAAACCAGAAAGTTTGCAATCAGTTCTCATACTTGAATATGAAACAACAGCCAAATTTCATCACTGTCGAGGCAGAGCTGAACCAAGGCCAAAGAAGACCCGTTGTTTTGTTTAATGATACAAGAGTCCTCAGTGAATTGGATTTTACTGGAATGGCACAGATGAGCAGAGGGAATGTAAGTTGAAATTTGGCTAATTTTGGTACTTGGTTTGTGGATGCATATACTCAGTGAGAAACTGCAACTTTTGTAAATTACCAATATTTTGTAATGTAATGTAACTGTTCTTGAAAACTTCATCATGTGCGATTTTATCAAGAACCAGAACCAAATTTATTTATCGATTATTGTTATTTTTAAGGGCATATCATTGCCTAGAAATCTCGTATCATTTCGACGAAAACTTTTTTGTTTCCAATGTAATATCCCCGTAGAAATCCTTTTGGTCTCATAAAATCTTATACTGTGAAGGAGTGAATATACCTCGGTTATTTGATTTCGACAGAAAGAGCCGAGGATATTGTCGCTTGAAAAACTTCCTTTTGGGCAATAATATTTGCAAACATCGTAAGCTAGTCACAAATCTGCAAAATTTTGAACTGTTCTAGTCTTTGCAATATCTGAAATCAAAGTTAATAAACTGAACTCCTGATAATGTTTAGGCAAGGTATTTTAATAGAATGCACGCACAATAAAATGTTAAGCAGATTTTGACGAGACCAATGTATCTGTTTAGGACTGTCGAGACGAGCAACCCACTACCCTGCTCCAACATTTATTGGACGGCTCGAGGGAAGCAAGAGCAATCGCTCTCCGCCAATGGCCAGCCTGGCTTGGCATGCTTAAAGGGAATCTAAGCATATCAGACCTCATTAATTTGCGCGAGCGCACGAGCGCCGCTCGCAGGCACCAAATATCATTTCACNTGAAAAATTTTTTTAAATTGTATTAGCATAACTTTGTTGTTGTTAAATTATTTTGGTATTTTTGTGATTATTCATTGATATATAAAAAAAATAAAAAAATAAATTGAACTCCTGATAAGGCAAGGTATTTTAATAGAATGCACACACAATAAAATGTTAAGCAGATTTTGACGAGACCAATGTATCTGTTTAGGACTGTCGAGACGAGCAACCCACTGCCCTGCTCCAACATTTATTGGACGGCTCGAGGGAAGCAAGAGCAGTCGCTCTCCACAAATGGCCAGCCTGGCTCGGCATGCTTAAAGGGAATCTAAGCATATCAGACCTCATTAATTTGCGCGAGCGCACGAGCGCCGCTCGCAGGCACCAAATATCATTTCACATTTGTTGCTGGCATCTTTACTGTACTGAGAGCGATTTGATTGCAGGCACATTTTCCCCAATCATTTGCTCGCAGGCACAGAATACTTTTAATGAGGCCTGAAGCATATATAAGCCGATGATAAAAATAGCCGTAGAAAGACAATAGACCTTGATACTCACCGAACCATTTTTGGGCAACTGATCTATGTCAACAGGAAATACTGATATCTGATTGGCTAGAATTTGACCGCAAGTGGCTTGAGCCACTTTTATATGCTTACATTCCCTTTAAACTTTTATTTGTATTTCCTTCAGAATCAGTTGGATCTGGACATTAATTTACCCAAGAATGGCAAATACGTATTTGTTGTGCAATATTACCATGATTCACCAACAACCAATGTCATGGATCTTTATTTGAGAACATACAGAAATACACAGAGAGGAAGAGTTTTCTTGAATGGTTGCAAGTGAGTATACTTAGAATGCCTTCTTCGTGAACTTGATGACCAAGGAACAAGTGCCGGCGTTTAAAACATTATTTTTACCAGAGTCAATAGAAAGGAGGTTGTCGTTTCTAGAAACTGTTTTTTATTAAAGTGCTCAATTTTTTTCAAACATTTTCCTTTCAGCAGCTAGAAGATTGACCTATTTTCTTTAATTTTGTTACAGTTTTCAAGCAAAATTCCTGTCAATAATTTTTTTATCAGGAATAATTATTCGTACAAAGTACGCTTATCTTTTGGTGAAGAAGTCTCGAAATCACGTGGAGAAATCTGGGAAATATCTAAAAATCAAACAAGAATCGCCGTCATATTCTTGCTAACACAACGTAATATGTTCTGAAAATTTTGCGTACACAAAATATATGGACTGTAAAACGTGAAAGCTTGTTGAAATTGTATTGTTTTATTGAATCATAAGCCAAGAATGTACCACTTTTCTTTGCTTATCAGAAAAATGAGTTCGCCTTCTTGATTAATTGACTAACTTTATTGATGTGGTTCATTTAGATACAAGTTTGGATGCCGTCAAGTAGCTATAAACGAGAAAACTGGAACTGTTATGGTTTACAGTGTCAATGCCACTGACAGAAAGTTGGTTACATTGCTTTCAAGATATCCTACTACTATTGGAATTGTGAGTTTTATTTACTTTTGATTTATTGTCACTAAGTAAATTTGATAAAGATCTATACTTGTCCCCGAGATTGTAAAAAAGCAGTGATTCTTATCCAAATGTGTGAATATGAATGGGAATATTCATTGCGTCGTATTCTTGAATTTTAATCTTTTCTCTCAAGAGAAGATGACTTGTTTACCTCCCAAGCTATGTAGCTTGCACCCACAAACTCGGTCGAAAAGGCAGCACTGCTAACTATTGGGCCATCTACCACTTACAATTGTGTAGTTATTCGTAAAAAATAATTGTATTTGATTACATTGATTTGATTGATTACAGTGAGTCTCAGTTATCGCTGACCAAACCGAGACTAACGCCAGCCAAACCGAATTTCAGTTCGGCGGAGGAGCGAAACTACGACATGTGATCAGTGATCAGTCTAGATAACAAGCATTTACTATGGGTGTTAGGCCACTGTTTAGGTTGCTGAAAATGTGAGTGGAATAAACCCTCTGCGAAGGAGTATAGCATGGAATTAGATATTACTGAACATTTAATGAAATTAATATTTTTAAATTCTAAAATGTCTTCAGATTTTTATATTTCCATAATTTCTTTGCTACTTTGAATGTTGAAATATCTTATTCTTATTGTTTAAAATTCTTCCTGTCAGGAAAATTCTTTAAGGTAAATAGTTTTTTAGGTGTCGTGAGGCAGTTCTCATTTACTGTGAATATTTTCTGTTTTCTTATCGACTTAATCTGTTCTGTTCACAGGATTCAGTCACTGCCATCCCTCTAGAGAAATGGAACATGGATTATGTGACACCTGAGCCACTTTGCACCACCGAAAACAACAAATGCACAATAACAACATTCTCATTCCCAAAGAAATCAATCAGAGTCGATGGGGTATCGAAGATTGGAGAGCCCGTACCTCCAAATGTCATTGACCCGAGAAGTATGACATACGTTCCATCAGGAGTAAGTAGTTGTTACCTTTGATTTTAGATACATTGCTCTCTGATTTTATAGATCAAAAAGAGCATCATACATGGAGATTAAATGTCTCCTGTTGAAGCCCTACTACAGTTCCCTTGTCTGGGCTAAAAGAGGAGTCTGGTCTGTTTTTATTGCTTCTTGCTTTGTGTATTGACTTGTGCTCGAGATAGGACCGAAAAGTTTCCGCAAACTTGGTTTTGCAACTTCCGGGGGACAGAAGAAATGAAATCTCAGATATTTTGCACCAGCGAATTTGCGATTTTTTTTATAAAGCTGTAAGAGTCATGCCCCACATGGCTATTTTTTCATTGTCGTAGCTTCATGACTCTTGAGCTAATAGAAAGGATAATTTCCTATAAATTTACAGTGAAAGTAATGATATTTTCAAAATATGGGGCCCTGGCTACCGGAAAAGCAGCACGAATTAATGCTAAATGGTTCCAAAAATTTTAAATTATGAAGAAACGTCTGTCTTTTCGACAAGATTTTACCTTTTGACAATTTTTTCCACAGTCCATCAGGTCATTACCATCCACGAAACTTCCAGTGGGTCGTTACTACATCGTAATGCATTACTATCAACCAAAGCATGCTGGTTTTGATGCGCAAGTATCCGTTGACAACGTCAGACCATACCCAGGTGTGGTTCATTTCAAGTATTGCCCTCATACTTACGGATGCAGAGCGGTTCTCAAGAACGGTGGTGGGTCAAATGTGTATACGTTATCTGATGTTGAGACCGCTTTGAGGTTGAGTGTACCGGAAGGCAAAGATGTCTGGGTGGTAAGTTTTGCATACTCTTAATTTTAACCAGAACAATTTCTTTTGCAAATTCTTTATCGCATATTGTCAAAGAATTCCATAGAGGGCAGTGAGTCCGAATTTGAAAGACAGATGGAATTTCTTGCTCGACTTCGAAGTTCTTTCTCGTAAAGATATTCTATCTATTCTCAAAGCATTTTTACTGGACTTTTGTCATACCAAAATTTTATGACCGTCTTGAAACAAAAACTTGAAAGGTTTTTCACGCAATCGCTCATTTCTTTGCTCCAAGCATTCTTGGCTGCATTAGTAGTTTGAGCTAATCTCCTTGCACCGAAATATCTTAGTTCGTGCTAGTTTGTTATGAAAATTGACTTTTTAAGACTTTACCTAATACTAACTAGATAACGCCTATGACTATGAAATCGTTCAATCAATGTTTAACCTAAAAACAATGCAAAATTGTTCAATCAATCAATCAATCAATCAATCAATCAATCAATCAAAAAAGACAAAAAGACAAAAAGATACATTTTAGTTGAAATAGATTTGTAACCAGATTCAATCAATCAAAAATCGTAGTTTAGTTTGCCCCTACTCCGTTTCACCTGCTGATTCACATCAGGGATCTATATAT
The DNA here is from genome assembly GCA_004194415.1 of Aurelia aurita. NCBI lineage: Eukaryota > Metazoa > Cnidaria > Scyphozoa > Semaeostomeae > Ulmaridae > Aurelia > Aurelia aurita. The sequence goes on from REGM01000183.1 coordinate 59,428, forward strand.
TGGACAAGATCTGATGCTTTGGGCCAACAACATCTTTCAAAGGGATACCGCAGACACAACGAAAGTTCATTGCTGATATTTTAACCCTTTCATCACCAGGACTACGTTCTGTTCATTCCTGAATCCGCATACTCCCCAATGATTGTGATGCGAGATCCAACGAGCCGTGTTTCCGAGTTTGCCAAAGAATGCTCCAAGGAAAACTTCTACATCAAGCCAACCATCAAGGGATTCTGTCGTGATGGTACATTCTCTTTGACCACTGCCTTCAATAATGGCACTTTGGCATGTGGCTGTGACAAGCAGGGAGCAGCTAATCAAAACTGTGAGGAACTTGGTGGACAATGTCGTTGCAGGTCGCCGTATATTACTGGAAGGACATGTAACCGGTGCAGGATGGGCTACTTTGGATTCCCAAATTGTCAAGGTAGTTTTTGATAATTTTAATATTTTGCGATATTATCTACTGTTGTTAGTTTTCATTACTCTTCAATATACTTTTTGCCTGATGTAAAGAACAGCATAGGAGTCAAATCTTTAAGAAACATTGCACAATTGGTTGATGCATCTTTCATTTGATTTAATGGCTTGAAAAGAACTCCAGGTACTTCGTTCATTGAAAATCTTTGATATCTAGATTATTTTCAGAATTATTGCGTTTTTCTTTTATTGAAAGATTTCACGAAAAGCTTTCAAGAAATTAGAATCGTTGTAAATCCTAAATTAATAGATGAAAAAAGGTACAATTTTCAAGATTACTATAGTTTATGAAGGTCTATGATATGGTGGTAAGCAGAAATCTGTAGCTTTCTGGTTCACGATTTAGCGATTTGATGAGGTCACAACCGGAAAACTGTTAGAGACATAAAGGCGCTGTAATTCTGAAAATAATCAAGATATCAAAGATTGGCAATGTACACTTATAGCAAAGTACCTGAAGTTCCTTTCAAGCCATTAAATCAAACGAAAGATGCATTAACCAATCGTGCAATGTTGTTTGTGTCCGGGGATAACTCTTTGTAGAGCACAGCAACGTGTTCAGTTAACGCGATAGGCTGAATCAGAATTAAGGATGCTTTATAGAATAACGGACTCAAGGGATAATATCTATCAAGGAATCAAGAGATACTATTTTGATCATTATCTGTCTAACACATAAGAAACATCAACCAAACTGGTTTTCAACATCGATGATGAAAAAGAAACCAGACATTTGTGGGTCCGTTCTATAATACTGAAAAAGTTTTGTTTACAAAATTTAGCTCATTGGCGCAAATACAGCTTTTGCAAGATATAGTGTATATAATTTTCTGTGGAAAATATTTAACCATTGAAACATTTGTAGAGATACTTTCGCCTTCCACGCAGTATGTCCATTACTACAGTGGTTACACAGTTTCGACTTGTAGTCTGCTAGGACCAAATCTGTCAATTAAAAATGTCAATGTCAAGAAAATGTCAAGATGTATGTCAAGAAAAAAGTATTACAAAACTGTCAATTAAATCAAACTATAAAATCCTATTTACAATATTTAAAACCTATATACAATAATGTTCAAAATTTACAGTTAAAAGAAAAGAAATCCTCAACTATAAATAGTTTTCTTAAAACCATACAGGGAGGATGCCTGCTTAGACTCGGCTGAGAGGCTATTTCAGAGGTTTGCACCAGAGTTTCATTCTTACGTTGTATCATTTTTAGCGTGCAAAACATGCAGCAACTGCGATGAAGTGACCGGCGAATGCAAATGCCCCCCTGGTGTTTATGGTGACAAATGTGACAAGTGCAAGCCTGGTACATACGGATATGACCAAGTCGTTGGTTGCAGACCATGCAAATGTCACAAAACTGGAACAAAGAAGGGTGACCAGAAGTGCGACGTTGCCACTGGTCAGTGTATGTGTAATGAAAACTTTGGTGGGCGCCAGTGCTCAGCATGCAGAGCTGGTTTCTTTGGATTCCCTGTGTGCAAAAAGTGTTTCTGTAACGAGGCTGGAGTAACTGAGAAGAAATGTGATGCGAACAGTGGATCGTGTTTATGCAAGGTAACGACAGATTTTTTATTGAGCCTCTCATGTATAGGGTATCCCAAAAATGGTGCTCCGATTTTAAGGTTCCTTTATCCTATGAGTTACAACATACTTAAAGTCTCTATTTCCTTTTTGATATAGCCATCGGTAACTGGTCCCCAATGTGACCAGTGCGTTGCTGGAAATTTCAAAACAGAAGCCAAGAAAGCAGCGAATCTTTGCCTTAAATGTTGGTGCTCTGGAAGAAGCAAGAAATGCTCTGAAGCAACTCGCTATAGGTACACAAAATATACTTGTCTTATTCTTTCTATTCAATTCAATTCAATTTTATTCATAGAAATACATCCTAATACAATGTTAGCAGTAAAAAATGTGTATTCTATACGATCCAAGAGAAGCATAGCTTATCGAGCCTGGGCCGTTAACTTAAATGAAAATGGTAAAATTAAAAATAAAATAGTACTAGCACAATGCAGCTATTTCAAAATTTAACAAAGAGGGCTAAATATATGAAGGAAACACAGTGTGAGGTTGTAACGGAACAGTATGTTAGTAATCGAAATCTAAGTAAATTTAGTAGTTTTTTATTATTCTGTGTTTAAAATGTTTTGCAAATGCTTTTACTTGCATCATGTTTTAAAATTTATAGGGAGGTCATTCGTTTCTCACTCTCTTCAAACCTTTTTCCGGGAAACCCACGCAAGGGCGGTAGAATACGAAGAAGGTTAGAATGATGCACTCAGTGGTGTTAGATTGGTTTAATTTGCTAATTATTCCTGGCTACGATTGCTAGTTATTAACTCCTTTTTTTTATTCTGTATCGAATCTGTATTCGAGTTTAGTATTTAAAATCCTACATTTTGCTAGGATTTACGCCCGGGGGGGGGGGGTACTTCATTGTGACCATGATCCGACCTGAATCTGGACTTTGACAAAAGGACCCATTTGTATGACGAGATTTTCGAGAATTTCGAACCCATTTGCATGAATATCGGGAAATTTCAAGCCCATGCGTATGAATTCGGTTGATTTTGAAACCCTTTTTTAAAGAACAGCAAAATGCAAAAAGAGATTTTTCGGTAATTTTGCGGCCATTTTGCGGCCATTTTGCGGCTAATCATTATGGGACCCATTTTCGGGACCCATTGGTAAGAAAATCCTAAAATACCAACCCTTTTATCAGAATCAAGCCAAATATCGGACCCATGTGTAGGGAATTTCAGATGAAATAACCCACCCATATGAGCGGCACGTCCAGTATGACTTCACAATGAAGTACCCCCCCCCCCCGGGGATTTACGTTTGGAATCGTGTTTGTTGACCAGCTCTATGTACAGCTGACTTTAGCTGATTTGATCCCTGTCGCTTGTAAAAAAATCAGCTATATTCAGACTACTGAGGGATTTACTGATCTTTCTGGCCGACATATAGCCGAATTACTTGACTGCAACTTATTTTTGTACTTCTTTCCGTATATCTACCGGCTGTCCCAAAAAAGTACTCCTGTTTGAAAAATCACCAAAATTTGATTACATGGCCGATCTTTAAATTTCTTTCTTTGGCAAGTAGATCAAAGACCAAATTATTTTTTCAAGTATAGCTGATATTTTGATTGGTTTCAAAAATAGCAAATTTAGCTTTGATTTGGTCACAAATGACAGAAAGAAATGCACACTATCATTGGAAACTTCAAGGATAATGAAAAATTGGAAAATTTTGACACTTATGCAAGATTTGCTATTTTTTTGAAAAGTTATATCTCAAAATAAGGTTTTTCAGAGTGTAATTTCTTAACCTTTAGTTATTGACAACAAAAATTGTATCCTCTTTATATACATTTTTGGTTCATTGACAAAACAAAGCAAAAAGAAAATTTAGAAAAGGTTTCATAATCGAGCTGGTGATGTTGTAAACAGGAGTACTTTTTGGGACACCCGGTATGTACATGATAAATGAGAATATATTTATCATGAGTGGACTACCACTATAGACGATTGCGCTAAAGATGGCGGACAGGAATTTTTTACCATGATGCTTTGCGTCACATTAAATTTCGATTCATTTGATTGATTGATTTCTTCAATACCGCAAAGGATCTTGGTAAAAAATTCCTCGACGCCATCTTTAGCGCAATCGTCTATTGGAGTGAAAATGTGCTCCTGCATAATCGATCCATGGACCTTCAGGTCTCCACAAGGTCTCGCGACAACCCACTGAATTTAGCTGATTATTTGCTGATAAGCTGACGAGGTCCTTATGTTTTTATCTATTTTTAAAGATATGTGTTTCTGTATACTTTAGGCAATCGTTGTCAAAATCTGTACAAAATGAGCCATGGAACATGACACAGCATTCTGGAAAAACTGATTATGCAAAGAGAGTATCGACAATTCAACAACTGAACAAGACGCAACACGTTTACTGGGTTTCGCCAAAAGAATACTTGAATGAAGGGGTATGTAACTTAGTGTAGTTTAAAGGATAATTCTGGGGTTTGTAAAATTAATATTAAAAAATGAACTTACCATCTCCTGAATCAAATGACACACTTTTTTCCACATTTAGATTTGTGTTTCAGCTGTCAATTCAATAAACATCTTGGTAATTTAGGCCAAATGTCGCCGCCATTGTCTCCATTTTTCCACGAGTACACGACAAAGAGTCTAGTCACGATTCAGAGGCGAGAAAACAATAGGGCAGCCTCATTCTCGCGTTGAACGTGACGTCAGAACGCTCTGACCTTGTGCTTAATGACGTCACTACGCATTTGTCGCAGATTGTAACACGTAATTGCGCAGAGAAAAGACATACAGAGTTGGAAAAAGTACGATACACCATTCATAGCAGTATAATCTTTATCAGCAATCATACCATCCCCGGAATTGTCCTTTAAACTCTCTGCAAATTCGAGCCCCAATTTCATGCTGATACAATCTTCTCAGAGTCATAAATAAATTTATCAAGTTGTGATATAATAAAAGCGTCAAAACCGGTGGGGGATCCAGTGGATTTTTTTGTCTAAGTTTAACTAAGAACTGTTTTAAAACTTAGAAACATTTTGTATATGAGAATATCAAAATGTATTTAAACCTTCTTCGATTGGTGCTAAGGGACCGTTCATTAATTCCTCATGGGGAGGGGATGGAAGACATCTAGGAGGGGGGACCAAAACTTTACCTACTGAAAGAGAGGGAGGAAGAAAAAGAAAGCACATTTTAAGGAGGGGGTATGACAATAATTTGAGGTAAATCCTGTTAGTATCTAAGAAACTGGCTCCGAAGGAAGTAAAACATAGTTCATTTCTAACAATTGCAATTCTTAAATGCAACTGCTTGCTTAATCCAGCGGCTCAGTGCTCTTGTCTCATGTCATTTGAAATGGCTTTTTTTGCTCTTGTACTAACAGCTGTGACGATGTAATCTTCATGCAATGGAAATCATGAAAATACAGTGCCACTTTTACCCTATATACGGGTATTGGGAAGGGGGTTGAAAATATTTTCTGCAATGTTAGAGGTGAGACCAAAATTTTTGCAGGTAAATCAGAAAGGGGGGACGAAAATTCCATCAAATATTTGAAAACGTCTTCCATCCCCTTCCCCTGTAAGAATTAATGACCCGTCTCTAAGGTAATGCGTACTGTGTTTGAAAGGCATTTGTTAGTAAATGGAGGCAAAAATAAACCGGTTTAGATTAATCACTCTCGAACTCTCTGCTCAGAATGTGATTGACGTTAATAAATGCAATAAGACGAAATGTAGGTTGAAACTGAAATATTTAATAATGCGTTCGGGGTTTGAAACAATCTAGTCAATACCTATCCTGTGGAACGATTAATCTCGACTTTTTTTGTAGGTTCTGGCATATGGAGGATATCTTGAATTTTCAATCCAATTCATAACTCTACCAGGATACGAGAAATTCACTTTGATAGAAGAAAGTGTCCCTCTTGTTGTCATCAAGGTGGGTATGTCGGACATCATCTTTTGTTTATCACTGCAAGAAAGTATTTGCAAATTCCTGTAATCTGTGCTTTTTGTAGAGAAATTCTGCTTTCGTTAAGTAAGATTGATTATCGTTTCGATGTTTCATTTGCCAGCATTTCACAACAGGCTTTAAAGGGGTCTTTGCAACCAGCGTACCTTGCACGTGCCATCTCTTTGTTGGAGGCCATTTCATTGCCCATGAAAATGGCGACACCAAGGAGACCATAAAAGGATGTATTCACAAAGCATGCCGGTTGCAAAGGCGCCTTTTATTGTCACTTTCAAAATTCACTTGATTAAGCAAAAGCTAGTGGAACGGTCCTTTATAGTGCTACTTTCAAAGTAACTTGAATTATCATGGGTGGTTAGACACTGCATGTGTGCTTTTATGGAGGAGCGCCGCATCTAATATGCTTCTGCGGAGGAAGAAATTTATCTATATAGTTCTGCGGAGGAGGTAGCGAAAGATAGCTACCTCCTTAACAACAGAACCTCCTTTAACAACAGAACTTTCAAAATGGCGGCTGACACAAGGATAGGAAACGGAAAAGACATTATTATACAGNATGCGTTCGGGGTTTGAAACAATCTAGTCAATACCTATCCTGTGGAACGATTAATCTCGACTTTTTTTGTAGGTTCTGGCATATGGAGGATATCTTGAATTTTCAATCCAATTCATAACTCTACCAGGATACGAGAAATTCACTTTGATAGAAGAAAGTGTCCCTCTTGTTGTCATCAAGGTGGGTATGTCGGACATCATCTTTTGTTTATCACTGCAAGAAAGTATTTGCAAATTCCTGTAATCTGTGCTTTTTGTAGAGAAATTCTGCTTTCGTTAAGTAAGATTGATTATCGTTTCGATGTTTCATTTGCCAGCATTTCACAACAGGCTTTAAAGGGGTCTTTGCAACCAGCGTACCTTGCACGTGCCATCTCTTTGTTGGAGGCCATTTCATTGCCCATGAAAATGGCGACAACAAGGAGACCATAAAAGGATGTATTCACAAAGCATGCCGGTTGCAAAGGCGCCTTTTATTGTCACTTTCAAAATTCACTTGATTAAGCAAAAGCTAGTGGAACGGTCCTTTATAGTGCTACTTTCAAAGTAACTTGAATTATCATGGGTGGTTAGACACTGCATGTGTGCTTCTATGGAGGAGCGCCGCATCTAATATGCTTCTGCGGAGGAAGAAATTTATCTATATAGTTCTGCGGAGGAGGTAGCGAAAGATAGCTACCTCCTTAACAACAGAACCTCCTTTAACAACAGAACTTTCAAAATGGCGGCTGACACAAGGATAGGAAACGGAAAAGACATTATTATACAGAAGGACATCACTCTTATCATGAAGGCAATGTAAGTATAACTGCGGTGTCTAACTACCCATGGAATAATACTGTTGACTTGTGTTTTTACTTTTAGGGCTTGAATTCGATGCTTCATCATAAGAGAAAGCTCCAAATGCAAGATGGCGTCAAAGTTAACATCAGAGTTCCTTTATACGAGGTAGGATATTGTATTAAGATTCAACAACGAATTAAGAAAGCAATTTTTTTTTTTATTCCATTAAAATTTTTACAATGAATATTACGGATTACATTACTTGCAATCTACATTACAAAACTACAAGGACGATACCACGGGAAGCAGAAGACCACGACTACCCCCTGGCCATTACATGAAAAAACGTAAACCAAATAAGAAGAGACAAGAAACTACATACAAATAAATGTAATTACTACAAACTATTAGACACCTAAGTCTGTTTCACATTAGATGTCCAAGCCAAGTTAGTGATAATTCAATTCAATTCAATTTTATTCATAGAAATGCATCCTAATACAAAATTATCATTAAAATATGTGTATTCTATACGACCCAGGAGAAGCATAGCTTATCGAGCCTGGGCCTTTAAATTAAAATGAAAAAGGTAAAATGAAAAATGAAAAAAGTAGTACTAGTACAATGCAGCTATTTCAAAATTAACAAAGAAGCTTAGTATATGTAGGATAAAAACTGTGAGGTTATAACGGAACAGTATGTTAGTAATCGCAATCTAAGTAATTTTAGTAGTTTTTTATTATTCTGTGGTTAAAATGTTTTGCAAATGCTTTTACTTGCATCATGTTTTTAAAATTTATAGGGAGGTCATTCCATAAACAAGCTCCTTTATTTAACAACATTTTTTCACCCCATTTTCTTTATGTTTTAGGGATCTCGTAGTTTTTACCTGGGCGTGTAGCGTAGTTATGCCTAAGAGAAGTCGCTGGTACAGAAACCTCTCTTGAATTAATAAAGCAGAAATCAGTTTGCAAGTATTGACTTTATACTAAATCATTTTGTGTGAAAGAGAACATTTGAACAATCGTGCAGATGTCAGGACTCTTGTAAGTCTTCAACTTAAAATAAAATGATGGTTCCCGTTTTTATACTCAGCATTCTTTCTTTTTCAGAGTGTCTGGGTAAAAGAAGATGGCACACCTGTCTCCAGAATTGAATTCCTAGAAACACTAACAATGCCCAAGGCTTTACACGTGAGAGCAAGTCACATTGATGCTGATAAATTCGAATCAACCATCTCCCCCGTCCAAATGTCATCTTCAGGAGATGTTGGAATTGACCGTGCTTATGGTATTGAGAATTGTAAATGTCCGAAAGGATACTTTGGAACATCTTGTGAGAAGTGTGAAAAGGGGTACACGAGATATGTCGATGGAACATGTGTGAAATGTGACTGCAATGGCAAAGCTACGGATTGTGACCCTGAAACGGGAGTCTGTTATGGATGCACAGGAAATACCATGGGTAAGCCCTTCAAGATTTCAAGTCTAACAGTAATTTCGTATGTCGTATTGTTAAAATGCATGACCCAAATATTCTACGCCCTCATTGTGAAGGTGGAGGTGAAGTTGCGGTTTTTAGCGCCAAGCGCTGGGATCGCAGAAGTAGAGAAGACCTAATCGAGTCCGCGACCCCTTGTCGTGACGCTCAAATGGTGGGGCTCTACCTGGGATTGATTTCGTTGAGTCTGGCAACGAATTTATTGTTTAAATTAATCTTATATTTGATAACATTTAATCTTGGATAGATAAAGCGAACCTCGATGCTCTATTTGCCAATATCGGTTTCTTGACTAGCGAGTTATTCATCATTAAGGGACGAATCGACTAAGCAGGCATCCTCCATTAACGTTTTCAAACATAGTTTATAATGGACTGGGAATTTTCCAGACCTTCCGGCGGCTGCCGGACCTGTTGTTTCTGTGCTCGATTTCTGCTGGGTTGGCGGTGGGATTCGTTTTGGATCTTCGTTGTCGGTTTGGTGGAGGTTAGGGATGGGGGCGGAGGTTGGGCAAGTTGCTGGATGGTTGGAGAAAATTCTCAGTCTATATGTTTTTATGTTTTTTTTTTCACACTTAGCATTGATTATTTAGTTGTATATATTTATTGTAAGTAATTGTTAGATGTTTTTAACACGTATATGTTATAAGTTTTTATGCGGAGGGCCCCTTGAAAATCAGCCACTAGGTTGAAAATCAGCCCCACCCTCCTTAATAAATTGAAATATGAAAAATATGAATAGATATGAAATATAATGACATTTAAATTCATTTTCCACAGGAAACAAATGCGAGAAGTGTAAACCAGGTTTCTATGGTGACAAATGCAAGCCTTGCGAATGCCCGATGTCGTCAGCATCGAATAATTTTGCTACGTCATGTTTCCTTGGTAACGGTGGAACGATGACCTGCAGGTGCAAGCCGGGATACACAGGCCTACGTTGTGAAAAATGTGCTGATGGGTATTTTGGGGATCCACTCAAGAAAGGAGGTTCTTGCAAACCATGCGAATGTAATGGAAATATCGATAGGAATTTGACAGGTAAATGTCTATGGATGAGGGTGCAGATTTTTTATTATTGATCATCAATTACTGACAAGATGGCAGCGAGGGCATTTTCCTATATTCTCTCGGTTGTATAAAAAAAATCAAGAGCATGCAACGGGTGTCCCAAAAAAATACTCCCGTTTGAAAAATCACCAAAACTCGATTATCAAACCTATCATAAAATTTTCTTTTTGATCTCTTTTGTCAGTGATCCAAGTATATTTAAAGATGATAAAATGTTTGTTTTCGTTTCTTAAAGGGTACAAAATGACAGGCTGGAAAACATTATTCTGAGCTATACTCTTAAGCAACATCGTAAATCTTGCGTAAGAGCCATTATTCTGAGATGTTTCATTATCCTTCAAGTCTACAATGATATTTTGTTCTCTTTCTGACATTTATGACCAAACAAGAAGCTTAATATGCAATAACTTGAAGGAAGTTAATTTAGACGAGTTTTGTTGCGCACTATTGATAATTTCAATGTGAAGGTAACTGTGTAACCTTTTCTTCGCAGACTTTTAAAACATTTGATTTTTAAGCGTTTTAAAAATCTCTAAATATCCTCTTTACTAGGAAACTGTGATCCAAAATCTGGCAAATGCTTCAAATGCTTGAAGAACACTGACGGCGACAAGTGTCAAAATTGTCGCATTGGTTACTATGGTGATGCAATGAAAGCGAAGAATTGTACCAACTGCAAATGTGACAATTGTGGATCAGCCAAACTTAAATGTGACCAGAAAAATGGACAATGTTCCTGTAAGAAGAATGTCATGGGGAAGAGATGTACACAATGCAAGGTTTGTTTTTCTTGTTTTAGGTTTTATACCGGGTGAGTCAATAAAAACAATCTCTGTTTGAAAAGCCACTGCTCCCTGAATTTCAATACGATAATATTAGGAAATATATCATTTAATGGTGGACATATTCAAATCGTTTTTAAAATTTGCCTGCCTGAAATCGGCCACTCCTTTCTGAAATTATCAGTGATTTTCTCGAGAACGCCTCTTTATAAAATCTTCAAAAACAGCGTAAAATCCCCACCAAATTTTCTAAATATTTCTGCCTTACAGCAATGGCTTTTACATGCTTTAGCACGTGTCATCCCTTTGGGAGAATGAAAGTGTCATCCTGGGAGCATAACGGCATTATTCCATATGATTTCATCTTCCCATGAGGATAACACGTGCTAAAACGTGTTGAAGTCATAGCTGTAAGGCAGAAATATCAGGAAAATTTGGTCATGATTTTAGGTCTGTTTTGAAAGTTTCTTTTAAGTGGCTTTCTCCAGAAAATCTCTCATGATTTCACAATGGAGTGGCCAATTTCAGTCAGGTAAATTTTAACTCGATTTGAATATTTCCACCATCAAATGATCTATTTGCCAGTAAGATTACCTTGATATCCAGGAAGCAGTGGCCTTGCAAATGGACATTGTTTTTATTGCCTTGCCCGATATTGTCTATAAACTAGTGCTACATTCTATAGACAGTAACCCAGTGCAGTGATTAATCGTGATAATGATTATACCATTCTCATGGGGTTCCATCTTTTATAACGACTCAACGACGTTTTTCGTTTGTTTACATTCTCGAAAACATGACGTCACAACAGCTCTAGAGTACGAAGCAAACTTGTTTTGGGGTGGATGCTGCAAAAAGTTTCATGAAGAAAGAAGTTTTAAGGGCACAACAAACTAATTTAACACAATTAAAGAACAGTTACTGAAAGTTGTCTTGCCTTGGTGACGCAGCTTCGTCGAGTTTCGTTGTTTTAAGCAGTTTGACCTGCTTACCATCATTTGAGCTTGATTTTTCGCCAAAAGATTCGACTGAGAAAGCCTTATATAAATGCCATTTTTCGCATGGCTTAAATAATAAAATACTCTTGGCTTTTTTTTGTTATGCTTGTTTAAAGAACGCCAATCAACCAGCATCCTTTGCGCGCTTCGCTTGTTGCCTTTCGACTGCGGCGGCCATTTTAATATGACAACATTCTCTGCAAAGCGTGACCGCAAAGGATGCTGGTTGACCGGCGTTCTTTAACTATCTCAGACAACACGTTTTTTATAAGAAACTTGGATCAGGCCATAGTACAAAAAGTTTCTTAATTTAACATGAACATTTCGGCATTTTAGTATAGAAAGTTTCTTAATTTTTTTCTTATTTCTTAAATGTATGAATTATCATGTAGTTTCCAACACTGCTGCAGATATGTTTCTTGGCATATAAAACATCAGATGGGAAGAAAAAGTGTTTATTACGTTCAAAACATAAAACCGTTAGTTAATATTACTCAAGAATAAGGGTTCAACGACATAGTTATCATAGTATCTTGGAATTTTTCTTTTGAAAGTTTCTTAGCTCTTTCCGAACTTAGTACTAGAGTTTCTTAAATTTTCGGCCATCCTATAGTACTGGTTTCTTATAAACTAGTTTCTTATAAAAAAAACGTGCATTGCGAAAATTTTATAATGAAAAGCTGTCCAGAAGCAAGTCATAATTCACCTCAAACCGGTTTTTGTTTTTTCATTAAGATAAAACTAACTACTCTCACAGACTCTCACATATCAATTGAACTTGAACTGTTTCATGAAATCTGGCTTTTTGAAACTTAGTTGTCACACTGATTCTAAAATAGTCCTTTAATCTTACAGCCTAACACATGGAATTTCAAAGCGTGCCTTGGATGTGAAGACTGCAAGTGTGGAGCTGCATCGATGAGCAGACAATGTGATACAAGCACGGGGCAATGCAAATGTCAACCTGGTGTTATGGGAAGGAAATGTGATTGGTGTAAACTTGGTTTCTTTAACTACACCAAAAATGGCTGCAAAAGTAAGTACTATATTTCCATACATAGAATAGATTACGAGAATACGATACAAGTGACAGATATTTTCCTAAGTTTCTTTTATTTTCTTTTATTAGTTGTCCTGTTTTATTTTTAAATGGCCAATAGCTTCCTCAGTTAGAATTCTGAAGAGAAATTCTGTATTCAGTGTTGCCACATTTATTGAGTTTCAACTTTCCTTCTCCAGAGTGCAACTGCCCATCAGGTGGCTACTGCGATGTCTTCACTGGAAGTTGTGACTGTGGAGCAGCAGGCGAGAAGTGCCGTCTATGCCAGCCAGGACATATTATTACCAAAAATGGATGCGTGAAATGCGACAATTGTGTCCAAAGATTGTTGCAAAGAGTTTCATTTGTTGATCTCAATTACTCAAAACAATTGAATTATTCTCTGGGGATTTCAAAAGCGAAGTCACTTGCACTTGTCAATCAAACACTCCAAGGGTAAGTACACAATATTTTGTCACATCTAATGGTTGACTCGAGAAGTTGCAGCTAATTTAAAGGACATGTGTCGCGCACGTTATTGGTTATTGCAAAACAAAGATAACTTTTGTTCTCGTGTTTTTTCATTGCAATGAAAATTCAGGCTCGTTCTGACATCTATTCACAAGCGCTGTTTTGATTTGTTCTCTGTTTTGTTTTCTTTCAACCAATTATATGCGTGACATATGTCCTTTTAAAGATCATCAACATTTGATTATGTCAGTAACCTTAAAATTTCCTTATGTTCGATTTTGTCAAGAACCACATTAATTTCTGAGATGATTGTAGTATAATTCTAATAGGAAAGAGATACTTTCAGAAAAAAGGAATCTTAAAAACGTCGCATTTTTAGCCAAAATCTATATCCTGCAATATCATAATAGAGCTTCATCAAGGACATAAATAACTAAGTTAAGGGATGATGCAGGGTTAAGATTGGATTTGATAATTATTTCTAGCAATTTTGGAGTATATGCTTCAAAATAATTATATGCTATGGACGAGGCGGACGCAAAGAAACAGACAAATTTCTGGCACACTGAGGCCTTTCGAACCTACGTTCTCATCAGAGTGTGACTTTACATTTAAAATTAGAGTATATTTTTCTGTTATATAAGGCATATAAGATCAAGTTGATTGACAAATCGATTTACGTCATCGTCTGTTAACGGGGTTCACTAAGTTAATTTTTAATTCATTAAGGCATGTCCGTGTTTGAATAATTTGTCTTGGTAGTCCAATAATATATTTGAGTCACTTCGTTCCAAAGGCATATACTTTGAAAAATGGTTTTTTCCATGGCTTGTAACATACAATTTCCACAAATTCAACACCACTTAGAGTTTGCAATATCTCTGAGAAAACTTGACCCATGACATAATGTGCACGAATAGAAATTTTTAGAATCAGAACAAGATACTGTTTTTGTTATTTTTCCAAACTTTACATTTTATAACAGCATCGTCCAAAAATACGATCTCATGAGCTCCCTTTCCAATGACGAGAACAATAATCAATGCTCCCCCCTTTTTAGACTCGGAAAGAAGGCTGATAAATGGAGTGCAGATTTAGAAACAATGCGAAAGGCCCTTGGTTATGGCAACTACTCTGAATTTCCCGGAAGTCTGGAATACCATGCAGTAATGGAATTCATGTCATGTACATTCCTCCGTATCAAACCGACTAGCATGGGTGCCATGGAGGGAAAGATGGCTACGTCTAAGAAAATGGGCGAAGCTACAACAGAGGCACCAGCCACGAGCATGATGACATCAACTATGATGATGCAAAAGGAAACAACAGCGGACATGACCCAGACTCCTGGTGGACTCGTGGTAAAGCCTACCACGGCATCAGCTAGTATCATTAATCGAAAGAAAAGATCGCTGGACAGACAAAAGTCGATTGGAATGAGGATCCTAAGAAAACTGTTCAGAAGAGCTGTTTTACAAGACCCTGCAGTTAAAAACAGTAAGTGAAATTGGAATTTCTATTCAGACTTTCAATTGTTTTCACTCAAGGCTGGATGAAAAATTCTTGCTATTTTTATGAGCTATATGTTTAGATTGCCTCCTCCCTGATGTATTGCTTGAATTACTTCTTTTTTTGTGAATGGTGGCATCGTAAAGCTGTCTAGTTTCAAGCCTAAATCATTTAGTAGTCCTATTTCATGAAATTGCTGCAAATATTCATAGGAAAACCGCAAGATCTCCTAAGTCCAGGTGAAAGTTGTGTTATCTCCAGGCAATCACTTTTTCATTTGTAATGCAGAATGTAAAACAGTAAAAATGAACTGCCATAGCAACCGGGATATAGTAATTCCTAAATAATGTTTGGTTTACCTGCTGTTAAGACTTTAAGTCTTGATAAGATAGATAACTTAAGATATCCTTGTATGAACTAGCTGTTTTCTGTTAGTTTAGCGTTGATACAAATGTGAGAAACTAGTCTTAGTCAAAATACTGAAATTTTAAAACGAAAGAGATTTTAACTCTGCTCTGTACATATTATTTTGCCCCCCTCCTCTTATTGTTTGATTGCACTGTCTTCTTGAAGTCCAAGATGTTTAATATTTTAATATAATATTCCCTCAACTTCTGCCTTTCGAGTTTCTAAGAATTGTCATCCCCTCTTTCAACAGTCACATGTCCAGCATCAATGGCGAGAGTTTTCTACGAAACAAGTGTAAATAAGACTCTTATGCTGGTGAATCGACTGGCAAAGAGAGCAAAGATGGTGGCAGATAATTCTTCGGCAACGGAGAAAAGAGCGAAAGATGTTCTTGCTAACTTCAAGGGATATGTCAAGTCAATCGAAGGTTAGTTAGTCAGCTTTTAAAAATAAACTAGATAAATGAATAAACCAAGGGGGCCTACCTTGTATGAATTGGGTTTATTTGCGGTCCTGTTTTCGTGACATAGTACACGGAGCAATTGCTGTCCTGTTAATCCGTGTATCAGTGTTGACCAATCAAAAAGCGCGCTGTCTGGTTCCCTGTGGTCGTCTCTTATAGCAGTTGATATCGCATTACATCAGCACCTGAATCTGAAACCACGAAATTATCTTACGTCATCTTACGTTTTCCGGTTCGGATAAAACGACTACAATACAGCAATTGCTGTGTGAACTATGCCACGAAAACAGGACTGCGAATAAAGTAAATCCAATTCATATAATAAACCGTCGATTGAATAAACCGTTGATTTTTTATCATATTTATCATGAGTTTATCAGGATACTTCTTTTGTACCTAGTAAGCCTCTTCCAGCCTATATTTACGTTAAAATTTCCCTTCACCTCGAAGATTACTCTACCCTCCCGTGATCCACTCATATGTTTTTCAGACTTTTTCCAAACCCCGTGCACCTTTTTCCAAACTCGACTTATTGGTACCCAAAGATAGTTAAGCAACATTTAGCTCAATTTTATCCGTCAATCTCTCTGATATCATTTCGGAGAGTTTGCTTTAACAGTTATTTTTCGCAGCTTGCTTTTTACTCCTGCCAAACAAGAACATTTTTAAAAGCCTGGACGTTTTTAGACTTCTCGACGGCATAAAAAGTATCCTGCAAATTAGCTATATAAAAAATCTTTCTAACAGTAATCTCTCGAAAATAATTCTTTACGGTGATGAAAGGTTTACAGAAAATCAAAGCAAAGCGATTCTAGAGTTTACATTAAGGTCATTAAGGTATATTCAAACGACCGAGCGTCTCTTATGAACAATTTTAGATTTCTATCAAATATCGATCTTCCTTCTCAAGCTATATTGTTGTTGTTGTTGTTGTTTTTTGTAACCTTTAATTTCACTTTTGTTCTATGTTTTATGTAAGGCCGCAGAGTAGATATGTATTTAATGCTCTCTGTTGGTATCGTTATTGTAATAATTGTTTGTCCTTGTAATTTTTTTATCGATGAATATAAAATAAAAAAATAGAAAATTTTTAGAACATCTTCCGTCTGTGTATAATTAGATGCTGTTATGTTAGTGAACTATTTTCTGCTGCAGACGTATTAGATCCATTAGAAATGAATTCCTATTTGACTGAAATATCTTCATTCATATCTTGGCAAAATGATTTCGTTTTAACACGTTCTTTGCAGGCAGTTTTCGTACATTTGTGGGCCTATTTTGTCGTTATGAAAAATGTCCTTCGTTTGCGTTCCTTGTCTTCAAATTTTGTAAGAAGTAGGTAGTTGCAGACAAAATGTTAGCATTTACTAAAAACGTTCTACGTTGTAACGGAAGCATATGAATATCATCCTATATTTTATTGCATAGTAACAAATTTTATGCAATTTTGCTTATTATTTCAGAGGCCGTTCTGTTTGCTAACCAAACCCTGATGCGACTCATGTTAGGAAGCAACGACACAAATGTCTCCGTGTCTGAAATCCAACGAATTAGAAATGATCTAAAGATGAGAAACTTCACAGAAACTTTACTCAAAAGTGGGATGGAAAAGAACATGGCGAGAAATGCTTCTATGTTCGCTGATGATCTTCTCAATAAGACGATGATGCTTTTCAAACTTGTGAAAGGACAAGATGATACGATTATGAAAATGATTAAGACTTTCTTGGCGATCGACTCGGGTGCCACGGATGCGCTTTATGCCGCTGGTAATGGAACTGAACTTGTAAGGATTGCAAAGTTTATTGACTTCCAGGTAAGATGGTGTTATATTTATTTTTGGCACGTCAATCTTAGGAATTCTCTCAAAACATCTGCAAAGTATGGTGGATTTCTGAACGTCAGAAAAGCATATGCGGCGGTCTGTGATCGTTAGTGTGAAACCAGGGAGATCTAGTCTTTAGCTCCCTGTGTGAAACGTCCCAAATGTGAAATGTCGTAATGTAGTACTGGATGCTCAAGAAAAATGTCAGCGTGTGATATAGACGGCTTTTACTCACATTTTGTAACCATCTTTAGGAGCATATTTAATTTTAGATTATCTGTAAAAATATGCATATAATGTTTGCAAATTTTTGAACAGGGTGCATTACAAATATTATATGAAAAGAAATCATAATATGAAAAGAAATCACCAAATTTTTTTTTTCTTTTTTTTATACACCAATTCAATTACATTGCAAATATTGTACCCTGCTTTACGCTAAAAGAAAACTACTCTACAGTGAATACAAAGACGACTGCACTAGAGATGACACAGCTGGAAACTTTTACCATGCTCCCAATTATGCATCTCTCAATGAAAGAGAAAGCTCACCAAATTCGATTAGAAGACCAATCATAAATGTTCTTATTGTGCACGGTAGATCAAGGACTAAATTATTTTTAGCAGTAAAAACATGTTTGTTATGGGTGCAAGGGTATGTAATGCAATTGTGAAAATCGTTGTTTTGAACCATGCTCTTCAAATATAAGCAGTCTCGAAAGAAAATTATTTGGTCTTTGCACGAAAAGAACGTTTTAAGATTGGTGACCTAATGGAATTTTAGTGATTATGAGAAATATTTTACTTTCTTGGGACGTCCAATAAAAGTTTCCGTGGCATCTTTGATACGATTATCTTTCTTCTGTAGTCATATGTTGAGGCTGCAAGACGAATGATTAAGATGTACAACGGCACTACGATGCATGCAATGAACAATGCATCCGCTGCGAAGATGACATTTGATCACGCTGCAAAGGCTTTTAAGGTAATTCTTCTCAAAAATTTCTTTTCACTGTGGGCTACCATAAGATATCCCGCACATGTTTTTCAAATTTATGTCTTGATCTTTGTTCTTTTCTTTCAATTTTTGTAGATCCTTCTGGGAGTGCAAAACTTCAGGATTTTCAACGAAATATTATACAAGAAATTGAAAGCTGGTCTCGACTGAAACCACTTTTCTCTTCTGACATTCTTCACAGTATCAAACGTCAAATAATAACCGAATGAAGAAACGAAACGAGAATTTCTACTCAACTGTGCTTCAAATTGGAATTTTAGTATTACTTTCAAGTCATATGATACATTTCGCAATTTGTGAATTCTGCATTATGTCTGATTTTTTTTTAACTTGAATTGAAAAATCAATAAATGAAACTTCTAATTTTGGATGCCATCGACTAATCTTTTCATCGATGTTTGTCATCAACATTAACATTCACAACGTGCAGACTTTAGTCCTAATTTTTTTTTGCATCTAGAAACTACCCTTAAATCACGCATGGAAATTACTTATACCAATGAGAATTGAATGCTATCCCCTGGAAAGNATTTTAGTGATTATGAGAAATATTTTACTTTCTTGGGACGTCCAATAAAAGTTTCCGTGGCATCTTTGATACGATTATCTTTCTTCTGTAGTCATATGTTGAGGCTGCAAGACGAATGATTAAGATGTACAACGGCACTACGATGCATGCAATGAACAATGCATCCGCTGCGAAGATGACATTTGATCACGCTGCAAAGGCTTTTAAGGTAATTCTTCTCAAAAATTTCTTTTCACTGTGAGCTACCATCAGATATCCCGCACATGTTTTTCAAATTTATGTCTTGTCCTTTGTTCTTTTCTTTCAATTTTTGTAGATCCTTCTGGGTTTACAAAACTTCAGGATTTTCAACGAAATATTATACAAGAAATTGATAGCTGGTCTTAGCCTCACTGCATAAACCCCTCAACTTGCGCTCATCTCATTGAATTGAATTGCTGTTGTTGTTGTCGCTGCAGTGAGGGCCTTATTTCCCTAGAGCTGTAAAAGTGGTCAAAAATTTCAATCGGAATATGATTTCTCACGTCCCAATCAGAATGCTGGATTTGAGTAACCGCACTCTCATTGGCTAGTCCTTCTTTGAATTTGACTTCCCGCCAAAAGCCAACAAAGACCGTCGAAGTAGTTGTAGCGTTATCAGTTCAGTCAAAGAGCGAAACTTCGACATGTATTGAGTCTAAGCTGGTCTCAACTGAAACCACTTTTCTCGTCTGACATTCTTCACAGTATCAAGCGTCAAATAATAACCGAATGAAGAAACGAAACGAGAATTTTCTACTCAACTGTGCTTCAAATTGGAATTTTAGTATTACTTTCAAGTCATATGATATATTTCGCAATTTGTGAATTCTGCATTATGTCTGATTTTTTTTAACTTGAAGTGAAAAATCAATAAATGAAACTTCTAATTTTGGATGCCATCGACTAATCTTTTCATCAATGTTTGTCATCAACATTAACATTCAAAACGTGCAGACTTTAGTCCTAATTTTTTGCATCTAGAAACTACCCTTAAATCACGCATGGAAATTACTTATACCAATTAGAATTGAGTGCTATCCCCTGGAAAGAGTTCTTTCTTCTGGAAGTATCTATATTTCATTGAAACCAAGTCCAACGCTGTAAAGTCACTGATATTTTCATCATTTGAAACTGCTTCTAGCTGAGGAAAAAGTTTTTAAAATATTTTTATTTCCACAGCAATTCGGTGAAAACAGCACAACACTAAACCACTTGATCGTCATGCTACGAAATCGTGTTTCAAATCTGGGAGATCACAACAGCAACAACTCTAAAAAGATTTCAAAAGCAGGAAATCATGCAAAGAATCTTGAAAAACAAGCAATGATTTTAGAGAGCTTAATTAAAGACACAAAGAACTTTTCTGATGCCGCTGTAAGAGCTGCCACTGTGTATTCCAACATCGTTCAAGGCATTTTAGAGGCATTGGCTGCTGCCCAAGAAGCAAATGTCACTGCACTTTCTGCTAATTTGATGGTATATTTATACGTTATTACAACAATGTATTAGTCGCTTTACACCCTTACTATTCCTTTTCCAACATATTGTCTCCAGTTAGAATAGTATCTGCGTGCCATCTTTTCATTCGTATAAGCTCCTGAAGCCTGTTTTCCTTTCAGTTCCGTGCATCCCTTTCATGTTGTCCCTCCTGAAATATTGCTATGCTGCTTTTGTGCAGTTTTCTCTCAAGTTTGCACGGGTTTGTAATCTTTCAAAATGACTTCATCCTCGGTTCTAAAGGAAATCGTGCATGATCACATATGCATTTTTCCTTGCAAAGGGTCGTGCCAATAAAATTTGGAACTGAGCTGGTGGCTCGAGAGTAAGTTTTGGGGGTTATAAAAACTGTATACGAAGAGGTTTCTAATTTTTTTAAACGTTTTTTTAGTCATTAACTGACTTTGTAATTGACATGGGGTAGATATGAAATAGTGTTCCCCTTGGTATCGTTAAGTACTATACGGAGATTAGTAATTTTTTCGATGGACATGAACAATATTCGTACGCTTAGCCTTGTTTAAAAGCTGACAAGCAGATCTTTTTACAGTCAGTATATTTCTCCAACAGGCCCAAGAAGCAAAGAAACAAGCAGAAGCTGGACTTGAAAGGAGCAAAATTATCAAAACTGAAACTGCATCTCTGAAGAAAGATGTGGAAGGGTTGAAGAAACCTTATGATGAATTGGGAATGCATCTTGCTGAGCTGAGAGCATTAAAAGAACTTGTTAAGAAGAAGCTGGCCGCAGTTAAAGATAAATTTCCGCAGTTTGAAGCCGCGAAAGATATAGGTACAGTTTACTTAGACTGATTACATGAGTCTCCGTTTTCCGCATTGAATTGGATGATATTATGGCTTCAAACTGTATGAGAGTAAATAAAAACATCAGATTGAAAGCATTGAACGAATACAAGGAATCACGTCGTCAGTCTACAGTTTACTGAGATTTTTTCCCGTTATCCAATTTTTTAATTGTGGTACTATATGTATTTTTCCAGAACCAATTTATATTTAATTGCCTTTATCTGCTTTAGCTGTGCTGTTTTTCATTTGTAACCCTTTTTAGTTGTTCTTGCTCCTTTGTAGGTTTCTGGCAGATAATGTACTTACCCAAGTCGTTACTTTCTCTTGTATTTACTTTCTTTTCCTTTAAAGACGACTTGTGCAGCACAGCCTCCAAATCTTTAGCATCTTTACAAAAACATTGCACGGATGGTTAATGCATCTTCTGTGTTATTTAATGGCTTGAAAGGAACTTCAAGTACTTTGCTATAATCCTTTATGTATTATTTCTGATATCTTGATTATTTTCAGAATTACAACGTCTTCTTTGCTTCGGCCAGTTTTGAGAAGGTGACGTCATCAAATTGCTAAATCGTAAACTAGAAAAGCTACAGATTTCTGCTTACAGCCATATTATAGACCTTCATAAACCATGGTTTTCTTGAAGATTGTACCGTTTTTCACATTTTAATTTAGGATCTACGATTATTTTAATTTTTTCAAAACTTTTCACGCGTTCTTTGAATAAAAAGTAAACCTCTGTAATTCTGAAAATAATCAAGATATTAGAGATGCTACATATAGGATTATAGCAAAGTACTTGAACTTCCTTTCAAGCCATTAAATCAAACAGAAGATGCATTAACCATCCGTGCAATGTTTTTTAAAGATTTGGAGGCTATGCTGACTTGTGCAAGCCCAGGCAGATAGCTGCTATCATTCTTTGGGATGTGTGAACATTGTACCTGCTGTAACATAACAACATACAACAATATACTCTTATGTATGGAGAGCACAACGCCTTTTTGCATAGCTTTCAAGATTTTGCGGAAGAAAACTTCGACTTCAGGACTAAACATATATTTTTCCAAATTAATTTAGTCCTGATATAATCGTGCACGTAAAAATGTCAGAATATGTGGTTTATTCCAATTTTGTGATTTTTCAAAATGTTGTACGTTTCTGACTCAACGAGCATGTTTTATTTGTAAACTTTTGTTGTAATATAGAAATGGGTGTGCGAGAAGAGCGGCAGTAAACCTCTGCAACTCCTAGTACGACGAGCAGTGGAATTTGTCTATATACAGTAAAAACCCGCGTATAAGAACCTGCAATTTTGCAAGTCAGCCTGGGTTCTTAAACAATGAATACAATGGATTGGTTCTTATAAAATGGTAGTCTAATTGGAGAATTTCAGCCTGCAGGTTCTTAATCCACTAGGTTCTTATACGCGGGGTTTTACTGTATTTGTAGATCTGGGAAGTTATCCAAGTTATGATAACTTGCTTTGTTTCTATAGGCAAGCGAGCGGATGCAACCAGGATCAAAGCACAAGTGGCTGCAAACAAAGCAAAAGAAGCTCTTGATTTAGCAAAAACCGTCAAGGTATGCAACTGATTTTATCNCGAAAAATGTTTCGGTCCAGAGCATGGTTACACCCCCCCAAACAAAATTTTAATGTGCGCCCCTGTTTCTGGAATGCACAACGAGCAAGCTAGCTGCCTGGGTTTCACAGCAAATTTTGCGGCTTTGTTTGTTTTGAATTACTGGTTGAGAGAATTTCTTTTGTCTGCAATCGCTAATCGCTTTGAATTCCAAAGCAACTGTTGCTATTGTGTTACAAAATCTGTCCTTGTTGAGTGCAGCTATCATTATTTTTTAGATGCTATGACCATTATTCTAAAGTTGAATTCTCGACGAATAGCACATGTTATCCTCCTGGGAGAATGGACTCCCCTAACTAATTTTCTTTTACTAATGGGGAAGACTTGTTTATCCTCCCCAGAGGAAAACACGCGCTAAAGCATCTGCAAGTCATTGCTGTAAGGTAGAAACCATGGGGGAATTTAATCTCGATTTTAGGCCACTTTTTGAAGGTTTTTCTAGGGGGCCTTCTCGAGAAAATCCCTCATATTTTCGGAGGAAAGTGGCTGATTTCAGCTAGGAAAATTCCTAAAATCAATTTAACATGTCGGCTATTCAACAAGATAATAACAAATATTATTGCTGTGATATTCAGGGCACAGTAGCCTTCAAACGCCGTGCGTTTTCTCTGACTCCCCCGGTTGTTCAGAGTGTCTCCAATCAGCATCTTAACAATGAGTTAATGATAATAGTCTCATACTAATTTTTATTTCGAGCTCAATTTTTTTCGTGGTAGGATGAAGCTGACAGTTGATGGCCAAGCCAAGATTGTGACCTTTAATCAGAATATTCCATTGAGTGGAAAAATGTTTCTTGGAGGCCTACCACCCACAATTACAATTGATGGTATCAAAACTTACAGTCTCGATGGACATATGAAAAATATCTTCTGTGATGGAAAGTATGTTGTTGTTATTTTTGTTTAATTATATATTTATTTATTTATTTATTTGTCATTGATTTGAAATATAACGTCTACTGTAAACAAATGCGTATGGGTATGAGTAACTAATCTAAATCAATGATCATTAGAAAGTTAAAAAAGTTTATTTAAAAATTATTTGCAATGAAAACGACATGCTTCGTTAAACGTTTAATCGCATGCAGGTTGTCACAATTTTATCTCATTTGACAAACCTGGAAAAGGCATATTTGTGTAAGTTCAACATGAAGCATAAGTACTGAGCGAAGTTTTGTGCGCAACCCAAATGGTAACGCGTAACCCTTTCTCCAGAGCTCATGCCAATTTTAAAACTCTCATGATTTATTTTTACCTTTCTTTTCAGTGAAATAGACCTTGGACTCGGAATTCTCGAAATGAAGCAAGTTACATTAGCAGAGAGGCAGCTTGCTTCATTAGTACCTCCAACCACACAACCCCCAACTACAGCAGCACCCCCTACGAGAAAAACCCTCCCAACATTCCCCCCTGGTCCAATAAAGAAGAGCACACCAACGAGCGCCATGACCTTCAGTGATGCTACGGTTACAACTAAGGAGGTAGACACTGTTATGACAAAGGATACTCAAACCACAACAAAGGAAGCTGTTGTGATGACAACAAAAGCTCCTATGACAACCAAAGAAGTCATGACAACTACGGAGGCTCCTACAACGACCAAAGAAGTCATGACAACCAAGGAGATTATCATGACAACAACAGCAGCTAAGCCCACAACAACGAAAGCAGCTCCTCCAACCACCACACAACCCCCTGCCCCTACCACAACTCAACCCCCTCCCCCTACCACCACCCAGCCTCCACCACCCACAACGACCAAAGCCCCTGTAACAACCACTCAACCCCCACCACCTACAACAACTCAACCCCCACCACCTACAACAACTCAGCCCCCACCCACTACAACTACCCAGCCCCCACCCCCTACAACGACCCAGNCCACCAACTACCACACAGCCCCCACCACCCACAACAACCCAGCCTCCACCGCCTACAACAACCCAAGCCCCTATGACAACAATGGCCCCTACTATGGCCCCTACAACAATGGCCCCAACACCCCCTAAAATAGTCCCATGTGTTTTATCTGGTATGCCATCTGACCCTGGTTTCGGATTTGGTTTAGCAGCCCAAAGTTACAAACCATTCTCCTTCAAGCATGGTGGATATATGTATAAATCGTAAGTGGTATTACGTCATATAAAGATTTCGTAGCTCGTATCTCATAAATGAGCCTTCCTTGCATACCTGGCCTGGAATCAAGATGTACATGGAATGATTCTGTCCTGGGGATTTTTAAAAGAAATCGAGACCCTATCAGCAGGCACATCCCAAGGTTCTTCATCAGGTATCCCTTGTGGCACGCCTATTTTATTTTATTTTCGTTACTTTATTTTATGTAGGCTGGAAAGATTTCTAGCTATATTACAGCTACTTTAGGCCTACTGTGCATGCCGCATCCAGGCATGGGACCCCTAATTTAACGTCCCTTCCGAAGGACGGGGAAGTGAGTTGCTTGGTCAGGCATCTGGAAGGTCACCCATCCGGCCTATTTATAGTACCAGTAATTTCAATAAAAATACGACTTGTACGAAGAATATGAATAGATACAAGTCGTACAAGTCGTATTTTTATTGAAATTACTGTTATACTTATACAAACGACGTACAGCACGCACAACAACATTGTTTTTCTATTTATAGTAACAACTGCCTCGTTTCCATTTCAGATCAAAATTCAGCTTCTCTCTCTCGACATTCTCACCAAACGGCATTCTCTTCATCTCAAGCAAGAAGAATGATGTGTATGATTATGAGATTTTATATCTTGAGGGAGGAAAAGTGAAATACACTTTCAATGCAGGGTCAGGTAAGATACTTAACATTATTTGCCATCTAACAAAGCATAGCCATCTATTTGTCACCTAGAGACATAATACACCACGTCGACGAACGGCCGCAATTATGGAAATTTTTCCAAATTTCACGAAACAAAGTTGTCGACTCCAGATTCGGATTCAGCACTCAAAATATAGTCTAGGTGCAACGTTTCAACTTTTTAGTCCTTGTTGTATTGATTTTAGGGTGATATAAAGCTCTATATTTTTTAAGGGATTTGACCACGAAAAAAGCTTGGGGGTAAAAGTTTACCCCCGAACGATTTTTGCGGTCAAATCCTTTATAGAATCACAAACATTATAGCACCGTAAAATCATTACAAAAAGGTTTAAAATGGAGAAACGTTGCACTTAGGCTATATTTTGGGTGCTGAATCCGAATCTGGAGTCAAAAATGTTTTGTTTCATGAAATTTGGAAAAATTTCTGAAATCTCTGAAATTTCTGAGAAAAAAAAACTGTAATGGCGGCCGTTCGTCGAAGTGGTGTATTGAGTAGATTTCTTGCTCTAAAGGGGCACACGGATGGGACATGTGATTAAATTTCAACGGATTTCACCGCTCTTTGCGTTTGCAATTGACTTAGCCACGTAGCTAAAGCTACGAGCAATGCAGAAAACTGTGGAGGATTGCCTTACCTGCCGTAAAGACACTTGGTATGTGGTTCAGTTTGATTATTATTAATTTCTTTAATGTAGGCGTTTAAAAGTGATAGCTAAATTACAGCTAATTGATGCCTACTACCTATTACTTGATGGCAGAAGATTTGAATAGAGTTTCTATGATTGCTGTGGTTTTTTGTTGGGTCTGTTGCGTCTCTGTTGCGTCTCCGTCGCGTCTCTGTTGCGTCTCTGTTGCGTCTTTTTCACTGCCATCTTGATTACCGCTTTCACTTTCTTACTGACCCTGTACTTTATTCTTTTTATCACTAGGCTCTTTAGATTTAACTTCAGCTAAGACAGTCAATGATGGAACATGGCACACAATTACTACCACTAGAAAATCAAGGGACGGTACTCTAACAGTTGATGATGCTACCGTGTCAGGTAAAAGCCCTGGTACCGCATCTGGAATGAATTCAATCGTGAAAGTGTATGTAGGAGGTGCACCATCGAATCTCAATACCCTTGTCAAGATGCCGGTAAGTGCTTTGTTTGACCCTTCATTATTTCTGTTCCAATTTTAGAAGGGCTTCTCTCGAGAATGACCGTTCGAAAAACCTCGAAAAACGACCTAAAATAACGATCAAATTTCCCTGATATGTCTTCCTTACATCAATGGCTTGAACACGCTTTAGCACGTTTTATCCCCTTTACTTGGGAGAATGAAACTTCGTCCCCAATAGTATGACAAATTTATTCAAGGGAATTCCATCCCCCCAAGAAGACATTATATGCTGAAACAGGTAGATGCCATTGCTGCGAGGCAGGAAAACTGACGAAATTTGATCATCGTTTTCAGCCGTTTTTTTTTTTAGACTTTTTGAAGAACATTTTCGAGAAAATCTTCCATAACTGGCCGACTTAGACCAGGTGCATTTTCATATCTAATTGAACATACCGGCTATTATACCGGGTGAGTCACAAAAAACATAACGGCTATTATACCGGGTGAGTCACAAAAAACGTACCGGCTATTATACCGAGTGAGTCAGAAAAAACGTGGGGTGTTTGCCAATTTTTATTGATGCAGTTTAATTTGCAAATTCGTTTCTTTAAAGGTCATTGCATAGAAGAAGAGCTAACTTAGATATGAAAATTTGTTTGGTTGAAATCGGTCTTTCCGTTCCAGAATTACGAGCGATTTTAGTAAAATGGTGTTTCGCAAGATTGCTAAAATAGGCCTTACAATTAGATTCATATTCATGCACACGTGACCTTCTAAACCATGACAAACATACTGTTTCTCTACCAAAAAATTAAAACAACGCATGCATTGTGTTAGAGCACAAAAGGAAAAACTAATGTTACTTATGTTGTATCCCTTGGGGACTAGTCATTTAAACTGTCATTGTTAGCAAGCTGAAAGTTCTTTTACTAGCGATACTTTTCACCAAAATGGCTATATCACAAAATCGCAAATAAATAAGGAAAGAAATGATCCATTTTAACAAACTAAATTTCTATAACTACTTCAATCTTTCTTCTTCAATATAAAACTTTAACGCTCCCGATCTGACTTGTTTTTCGCCAAAATATGGCTTGCTAAACGCCCCACTTTTTTTCTGATTCACCCAAGGGCGCCTACCTTGTGTGACTGTTTTCGTGACATAGTACACGGAGCAATTGCTGTCTTGATAATCCGTGTATTACGGCTACTTTCAAATTCTAACGTCTATCAGTGTTGACCAATCAAAAGCGCGCTGTCTGATTCACTGTGGTCATCTCCTGTAACTGTGGATATCGCATTGCAGTTACACCAGCACCTGAAACCACAA
>REGM01000183.1:87835-117586 GCA_004194415.1 Aurelia aurita
CACAAAGTGAACTGCGTCATCTTACGTCTTCCGGTTTGGATAAAACGACTACAATGCAGCAATTGCTGCTCTATGTCACGAAAACTGAACTGCGAATAAACCCAATTCATACAAGGTAGGCGCCCTTGATTCACCCGGTACAAGACATTTGGAAATATTATCGCTTTGATATTCAGGTAACAATATTTTTTCAAACGTCGTGCATTTAGTTTATTCATCCGGTATTTTATTTTCCTTGAATTTAACAGAGAGATACACAAGTCAGTATCCAGGGATGTATTAGCGACCTGAAGTTTAAAGATAAGACATTCACATCATCAACAAAGTTGGAAGCCGTCGGTGTTACTGGATGTTTCTCGTTATATTCGAAGGGATTGTTCGTTGGAACCAATGGTGGCTATGGAACTGTCAGTAAGTACAATAGATGATTACGCTAAAGATGGTGGCGAGAAACTTGTTACCAAGATGCATTGCATTCTAATTACGAAACTTTAAGGATTCTATAGGGATTCGATTAAAGAACGCAATGCATCTTAGTAACAAGTTCCTTGCCGCCATCTTTAGCGTAATCGTCTATTATGGCAAGCATAGGCGCGGAATGTTGAACAAAAGAAATTCTGGCTGAGAGAACTATAGCGAGAACAATAGCGAGAACAATAGGAAACGCAGACTTTGGTCGCTTTATGGTCGGTTTACCACTCTTAGCAAAATATAAATGGACATAGGCGTAGGAGCCAGGGGGGCTGGGAGGGCGGCAGCCCCCCCAGCGTTGGACAAATTTACCAAAATCAGCCTTTTTCGAACAAAAATCCACCCTAAGTCAGGCAAACAATTCGGTAAACAATAGACTTTTTATCGGGCAGCTCCCTCCAGATTTTATCTTCCCCTACGCTTATATAAATGGATGGAAATGAAGATTTTCGAATAGAAATTCCAGATACTTGTTTCTAATACTTGAGCACATACTTGTCCAAGGGGGCTAAGGATTTCCACAAGATCTGGAGGAATAACAACCAACGTCTTGAATTAGTTTGAATCCACACTTTGCGGAGATATCCGTGAATTGATGATGAGGAGTAAGAATGAATTTTAAGTTCTTAGATTTTATAATGATTTTATAATTGATTTGATTTTATAATATCTATACAGGGTAAAAACATTCAGTTTACGCTGTTTTACAACGTACGCTGTTGAAAAAACTTAAAAAAGAAAAAAGTATCTAAAGGTTACAAGAAATCTAAAAGAAAACTAAAAATAGATATTATTATCAACAACTAATTGCCGTAAACAGCCTAAAGGTCTTCCAGGTCAACTAATGTTCAGATTGTGGTCTTTTTTCATAAAACTCCCTGTAAGAAAGTAATGCAGCCCTTTGGATATGTGGAAGCAGGTAGCTTCCTAGAGAGTGAGGGGTAATTTACAATTTGGCCTGAAAAGCGAAGCTGATCAGAGATATAGAGAAATAAACTTTTAGAATTTTTTAATTGATCCCACAGTTGAAAATAGATCGTCAGCCTTGAAGTAAACTTCTTAATTTAATCGCCAACTTGTATTACAGAGGGCGACAAAATTGGAAAGAAGCGAACCATTGGCCTAACGGTGCGATCACGAAGTAAAGATGGCATCCTTTATTACATTGGAAGGACGAAATACGATTATGTTGCGATTGAACTCGTTAAAGGAGAGGTATTAAACCGTTTAGCGTGGGAACTGAAAACCTGCAATACTTCTGCAACTTTTCTGCCTTAATCTCAGGGACCATGGTGCAGTTTTTTGTTGCGAATGCAACCATTGTTTTCATGCAATGCAGCAGATTTTCCGAGGAAAATTGCTGCATCAGAATTGATTTTGTTTCGGCTTCGTTGCGCGACATTATTCTTGTTGCAACTGATATATGCAGTAAATTTTTATCAACTTGTCTACTTTGGTACGCGGATTAAACTTCTCACGCATGCACTGCAACAAAATTGCATTGCGCGTGCAAGCAAAGATTGCACCGTGGTTCCTCAGCTTTACAGTAATGTTTCATCGTCTTGGGAGAATTGAATGCGACACAGTTAAAAGTACGATTCCCTAAAGATAACTAGGATTTTGACTATGGTAAAAGTTCCTGTCAAACTTACCTTTCATTGAAACGCCATTTAAAAGCGATTAGCGATTGCAGACAAACGAATTTCAGTGGCCGAGTAATCCAGCCAATAAATTTCTACCGCCTAATTTTCATTTATTCAATTCAGAAGCTCAGCACTAAATCTTTGAGTTACAATCAAAGTTTGGTTTGATTACTCGGCTGTTATAGTTGTTGTTGTTGTAGTGCCTCGTTATGATGTGTTTACATACGGGACTTTTATGAAGTTACTTGAGCTTACTCATGGCCTAAATCAGTCGTGTATTTTCTATGAGTTTCCTACGATATCTAAGTAATATTTATATGCACGATAGACCACACAACAAATTGTTGAAATTCCTTTGTCTGCAATCCCAATCACTTTGAAATGGCGTGTCAATGAAAGGCAAGTTTTGCTATTGTTGCAAAATCTGCTCTTGTCTGTTTGAAGAAATCACAATCTCGTCCCCAGAGTGAGTTCGCTGCTCTAACTCTACTCTGGGATACAAGTGGCCGTTCTGAAATTTGATTGGTTATTCGAAAACAATAGATCACTTAAATTATTTCTCCAAAGCTAACTAATTATTCGAATAACAACAATATAATCTGGTCACTAAGCAACAATCATTATCATGTTACTGTGTTGTTTGGAATCGAGGTCGCATAATTAGTCTTGCCTGGTCAACCACAAATCCATAATGGCTGCTAATCCGCCCTTATTTTGGAAGAATTTGTGCAATGCGTACCAGGGTGTTGATTCATCTTCGTGATTAGCGTATGACGTAAGAACACCCTGGGAACGAGGTTGAAGAAATCATAATTTAAGAACGAAAGAACGAAAGGTTCGATTTAGACGGGATGAACTCTCGAATGTTATTTAAGTTCTTGGCTATTTATGTATTTACCTTGCTAATGTGCTGAATGAATTCGTATTTATTCGTCCTTTCAAACAGCAATGGTTTTTTGCACATTTGTGGTTAGATTTTGTATTCTTTTTACTTTAAGCGGCCCAAGCCAGATGAACTCTACTTTTCCTGGGTCCAACGAGATTCCTTGCATTAGAAATAGAATATTTCTTGAGAAATATTGACTTGTCCTAACGAATCTATCTTCCTCCATGCAGATCTTAGTGAACGTGCAAAATGGCGCCGGTTCATTCGACACGAAGATCGGCCCTCCACCTGGCCAAACATTCTGTGATGGATTACCACATGACATCAAATTAGAGAAAGATGGAAATAAATTGAAACTCACCGTTGACGAGCTGCCTCCTATGAGCGTGACTGGGCCTAAGGGGTCCACGTCTGTTGATACTGGGGATCTTAGTTACTTTGGTGGTGTACCAGGTAAGATTTTGAAATTCAGTTACATCAACAAGGAAATATCCCTTTAAATTGTATGCTTTCTCTAACAAGCGAATGTATGTCTTATAGTGAGAAATTACATTTTTATTCAAATTGAAAAATTAAAAATTAGAAACTGTAAGCCCCGAACGAAAGTAGTCAATATGACAATATACACACAAAATTCTAGAATGTTTCACGAGAGTTGACCGAAAGTGGGCTGATAGTTAAATCTGTTCTGTCTTTCCTCCTCGCATTTATACCGGGCTCGACAGTCTGTCATGGGCTGCCTTAGACTAATTACATGATTCTCAGTTTTCTGCATTGGATTGAATGGTGTTATAGCTTCAATGTCGTATGAGAGAAAGTAAAAACGTCAGATTAAAAACATTGAACGAATACAAGGAATCACGTCGTCAGTCTAAGGCTTCTTCAGAAATTGTGCATGTTTAAGTGAATTACTCGGCTAATACATAGCCGATTTGGACATGTGAAATCATGACTAGCAAGTGAAGATTTCACCTATATCATAAAGTTTGACTGAAAATTATGAATTTGAGACTTCTCCGCAGGAACTGTTCAAACGCTTAAAGTTTTCTTGGGACACCCGGTAGTAAATTGAGCTTAATTGCTATTTGCAACTGAAGAATTTAGCAGGCCTGCAAGCCTACACACTTGTATCAGGATATAGGCCCATGAGCTTATATGCGGGGTGACAAGAGTATGAGCCTCATTTAATGGTTGTTAATTTTTCTTACAGCCTCGCTCAAAACATTTGGCCTGAAATCTACCACATCAATGAATGGTTGCATCTCTAAGTTCACGATGGATGGAAAGGATTACACGAGCAGGATAATGCCTGTTGGCCTAGCCTCGTATGGATGTGAAGATATTAGCCCATAGTGAGGCCTCTTTGACTCAACTTTTACTTTTTCATTATGTTCTTTCACGTTTAATTTCACGTCTATCGTTTCATTTCACAACGGTATGATAACAAGCTCGGTTTTAACTAAAGCTATTGTTTATCATTCAAACATTTCTCGTACTGCCAAAACAGCTACTTAAAATCACTATTAAAATTACAAATGAAGCTTATAAAAGTTGTTACAATTATGAAAATTGCTGATGAAATTTATTTACTCAGTATATCATAAAAGGATTTTATTCCCTTGAAGTGAATCAATTAACTTTGTGATATTTATTTTAGAAAACTGCTTCTCAAGCTTCAGATTGCTGTATGTACCCAAAAATCGTATCCAGGGTTTTGCCTAGCTAGACTATTCAAATTGGAAAACTGTTTTAGTTCCTGATAAACTACCAAAATACAGCACTTTTTCTTGGAAATTTTAAAGAGTTTTCATTCATCCAAACAGCTCGACGGACTTGATAAATCTTGCAAACTTTTCCTTTTTTGAATGAATCTTTTTTTTGATACCGTTATTTCTTCCCTTGTTCTTAGTACAGTTAAACCCGCATAAAAGAACGTGTGATTTTCTGCACAGGCTGAAATGGCTCCTACAAATTTATGTAATGGTTCTTATCTACTGTAAGGTGCGTAATTGGCCAAAAATCAGCCTGCAGGTTCTATATCCGCAGTTCCTCTTGTGCGGGTTTTTACTGTAACTCTGTTTTAAGCTTTACGTTTTGTCTTATTTTACTTTTATTTGCCCTCTAAAGTACCTTTTATACCGGATTTGTCGTTTAAGCCTGGTTCCTAATTGGAAATTAAGGTACAAACCCATACTTTTCCAAGCCAGTAATCGACTTTCCTTTTGAAGCTATTTGCACAATTAGGAACCAGGTTTTTAGTAAGCCAGCTTCAGAATTGCCTGTAAACTAAAATCGACCAAAATAGGCTGTTTCTAAAATTTCAAACCCGTTACTACCTACTGTAAGATTCCATTCAAACTATGTTTTACTGGAGGATTTAAGCTAGAAAATGTCTTGTAAACAAGACGAAAGTCTTTGTATCACAACTTTCTGAAGAAGATTGCTGCTGTAATGACCAACAGGAGATATGTATGGTGTAAGCACCCACGGCATATTTTGAATTTGGCTTACGTTTCATCGTGCACAAGACTGCTGTTGGAGAACTAACTGAACCACGTTACTTAACCCCAAGTTCAATTGGATCATATCAACAACAATCGATAATTTCTATCTGTAAGGTACTTAAAACGCCATAGAAAATATACACTAAACGTATCAGGCTGTGCCCTTCATCAGTAGTAATAGTGAATTGGACCATGTTCAGATCTTCATATGAAGCTTTCTGTAAGCTCATGTCTGCGAGCTGTTTTCGCCCTGCTGGCGATTGATTTTTTAATTGAAAAGTTCGTTAGGCCCTTTCACAATCCATCGGTGCGAGAACTTTTTCAATAAGAGATATCGCCTACTGTAATCCTTTTGTGTCAGTTCAGAAAATAAGGCTAGTGATTGGTAGTCTAGTGAAGAAATTTACAGAACATCTTTTAAGACTATGTAGTGATTACGCTTTGGCCATTCTCCTTATGTATCTCTATTTGATGATGGACCATGCTAGAGTTCTTATTTGACTGTGCTGTTAAGGAATCGATTCAGTTTTTCCATAGCAGTCGTGTCTCGATTTTTTTATCGGATGTGTCGTAAAAATAATTTTGATTAAATATGCTCTTAGCAATTATAAATTTTTCTAAAATAGTGTTTGATAAATTTTGATAGATTGTCTTTTTCAAATAAAACTTCGTTTTGTACTGATTTTGTGATAAAGTAGTTTTGATATGATCATTTGATGAGCAATTTAGAATGTGTTTTCCTTCGAGTTTCTACCACAGCCTTGGAGAACTTGCAGAATCCTGAGATATCGCATTTGTGCAATTGTCACCCGACCGTTGCTTTTCTCTATATTTTCTTGATCCGAACAAGTATTCTGCAAAGTGTTTCTGGTAAAATCGTTCTTTTGATGTTTTAGGGATGTTATTAAAATCTCAAGATGTGTAGCTGCGTAAGGGGCAACAAACTGCAACTTTATGGCTGTAGTCTTGTTGCACCAATTTTTTAAGTCGCAGAAGATATACGGATAAATCTCACGCGTGTTTTTGGCCTCCAGTTAAATCATTCATTTAAAACTTTGAGGTTAAGTTTCTTATTTTGCAGTTACTTTTTCTCTGAAATTTNTATCGCATTTGTGCAATTGTCACCCGACCGTTGCTTTTCTCTATATTTTCTTGATCCGAACAAGTATTCTGCAAAGTGTTTCTGGTAAAATCGTTCTTTTGATGTTTTAGGGATGTTATTAAAATCTCAAGATGTGTAGCTGCGTAAGGGGCAACAAACTGCAACTTTATGGCTGTAGTCTTGTTGCACCAATTTTTTAAGTCGCAGAAGATATACGGATAAATCTCACGCGTGTTTTTGGCCTCCAGTTAAATCATTCATTTAAAACTTTGAGGTTAAGTTTCTTATTTTGCAGTTACTTTTTCTCTGAAATTTAATGTACTCCGCTGTTAGAAGCCTTCCCAATTTAAGCACATTTTCTCTATTTTGGCAAGGCTTTCCTGCGAATGTCTGAAGAAAAGCGCAATAGCAAGCAACGATGTCGTTGTCTCGTTGAGAAAGACTGCTGGCATTTTTTCCCGCCAAAAAATTGACACGAAAACGAGGTCACTTAAAAATGCTTTCCAAGATGGCGAAGAGTTGACACGAAGACAAAAGACACCAGCCGAAAGAAACAAGCCTCGTCAACTTCATATCGAGAAATATACATTAAGAAATTATGAAAAAGAGAAACAAACCATCCGGCTTTCCATTTTGAGTTTCTATTGGTGGACAAATTTATTTAAACTGATGTGCCTTTTCAAGATGAAATAATCTGATGTCAAATTAGGCCTAAAAATTTAGGCCTAAATTTTCCTGATATCAAATTGACTAGAATTGTGCCACTGTGCTGGTCGTGTTTGCAATTTGTATTTCAAGTCATTGCAATAATGAAGGAGTTTGTGGAAATTGCCATCCCATCGACAATTAATGGCTCGAGAAATAGAACAAATCAATTCAATTTTGATCTTTCTGCAACATCGACGAGGGGACCCTCCCAAGCTTTGGACGATGGTGCAGTGAACAAAAGCTCTAATAAAGCGAAATTTGTTGCATTGGGAATTGATCTAACAGGCCTACCAGACGTTGCAAAGTTTGCGATATGCTGCTGTGGTGTGTTCTTCTTTTACCTGATTTATGGATATCTGCAGGTATGGATTAACAACAGACTTGAAAGTATGCATGTTTTCTCCAGGCAGGAAAGTTTGCAAAGTGCGCACGAAAGATGCGTACCTGGCTATTGTTTTTGAAACAATAACTATTGTTCTTCCTTTGTTATACTTATAATTGCATGCAGAAGATCTTCCATGTGCATTACAAACTTTCCAGATTAGTGCTTTCCAACTGATTGTGGTTCCATTTTAAATTATTTTCAAGGCTTCTATATTCAATCAATTCAATGTTTCATGAGAAATGTGTAACTAGTAATGCAAAAATCAATTTTATTTGCAGAAACTATTAATAGTTGATCTAAGGAAATTTGCTGGAGAGCGATCACTTTACAAAAGGTCCTATGATCACTAGAAATTTTTTATTTTTTGTGGCCCCAAAAATATCTGATGTACATCCAATCTTCTGAATCAATTATTTTGACATTTTCTTTCGTAACAAAAATTATAATCTCAAAGCATTGATCAATCATACCACAGAATTTATGGAATCTCCTTGTTCAACGGTCTTAAAGTGAAGTGAAGTTGAAGTTGCTTTTTTTAGCGCCAAGCGCTGGGATCGCAGAAGTAGAGAAGACCTAATCGAGTCCGCGACCCCTTGTCATGACGCTCAAATGGTGGGGCTCTACCTGGGATTGAACCCTGGCCACCTGACTGTTCTGACTGCAAAGTCAGAGGATTACACCACTGCGCCACAACACCTTCTCAATGTTTTAGCTGAAAGTTTCGTTGAAAGAAAGTATTTTGAAAACTTTGAGATTAAATATGAAAGCAAAATAATAAGACTGAAAAATTGTCCTGTGTCCTCTAATCACAGGAGCTGATATTCAGGCTGCCTGGATTCAAACCATATGGCTGGTATCTTACCTTAGTTCAATTTGCCTGTTGTTCTGTCTTTGGATTAACAGAAACAATGATTGGTAGAGAAACTATTAAAAGGAGGTAGGATATGCAATATATTAGCTTGTCAGTTGAATTCATATTGAAATTAAAGAAAAAGCAGTG
Organism: Aurelia aurita; assembly: GCA_004194415.1. Lineage (NCBI taxonomy): Eukaryota > Metazoa > Cnidaria > Scyphozoa > Semaeostomeae > Ulmaridae > Aurelia > Aurelia aurita. The sequence goes on from REGM01000183.1 coordinate 96,535, forward strand.
CAGTTGTTCTAGTCTAGATGAAAATAAGCATTTTCCTGCAGAACGATTTTGATATGACTGAATCATTACATCTATATAAATCAATATTTACCTTAAGAAAATTTCTAGGGCTTCAAATCAAATATTTGTTCTTCAGTTTTTTTAGGTTTGAAACCCTTCATTTCCTTCACCTGAAACAACCTTGAAATGTTAATATTGAAAAAATTAAAGATTAATTATAGGACCATATCTCTTTTTCGGCTAGTCTGCACTTTAGCGGACCAACTTTCAATATTGGTAAGTTATGTGTCATGGGGTAAGGGTTAGGGTCAGCATTAGGTTTTGGAAAAGGGGTTTTTGGGGCTAGTTAGGGTAAGATAGGGTATTTAAGTTATGGTAAATTAGGGTTTGGGTATTTGGTCTACTACGTTCCTAGAGATACGACATAAAGTTGTTCTGCTAAAGTGCAGTCCCTCTTTTTCTACGTCATAATTAAACTTTTTAGTTTGATAAATTACCAGTAAACTTTTGTTTCAGAATACCATTGAAAACATATGCACTGCTTGCCTTCCTGACTGTAGCAACTATGGGATTGTCAAATACCTCTGTTGGCTACCTAAATTATCCTACTCAGGTAATGCGTGTATTATTACAATTCTGACATACATTTAACGCAAACAATTTTGGACGTTGGTATTTTCTGCCGATTCAAAAGTATGAAAATTTTAATGTTCAAAGTTTTTTGTGGTTTGAAATACAGTAGTAAGTGTCAGAAATTGTTTGCAGTAGAGAAAATCAGAAGAAAGAATTTTTACTGTTTAAAAACGTAATGTCTTGCTCACAAAATATTTTGCATTAAAATGGAATATGTTGGGAGAGCTACTTTGTGAATTATCATGATGGACAGCGATCATTCTCATCATCCTCACCGATAATTATTGAATCAAAATTTCTGATAAGGATCCCTTTGAAAACTTAGAATGAAGTACAGTCGGTAAAATTGTAAATTTTTTATCACAAAACAACTGGAAAAACTGTAAAAAAAATTGGCCATTTCCCCTAGTCGTTGGAAATGTTTCTAAAAATGTCCAAATTCTTTGAAAAAATGTCCCAAATGTTTTTGTCCGAAAATATTTTGTCCGAAATTTATTCGTCCGAAATTGTTTGCATTTAATATCTTAGATGACGTTCTCTTGCATAAAACAAAAAGAGATAGGGGTCTGGGAACCGGGAACAGGTGTCAGCCTATCTAGGGTGTCTAAAAAAAAGTACCCCCTTTTGACTGGAAAAAGGAACAAAACGATAAGGTATTGGGACTTCCGACTAAAGTAAAAGTAAAAAGTAAAAATAAAACAGTTGAAAATTCCTTTGGCAAATGCCCATGAAATCAAAGCATGGCTATAGGCCCTTTTTGAAAACCTCTGGTTTCAGGTGCAGGGGTGGCGCCAGGAATCTTCCGACGGAGGGGCTGGAACCTCCGACAGGGGGGCTAAAATGGCAAAAAAATACTGTTTTTGTACGTTATTTTGCCAAATTTCCTCCGACAATAACCCAAAATCTCCTCCGACGGGGGGGCTAGATGCTTCCGACGGGGGGGCTGTAGCCCCCCCTAGCCCTCCCCTGGGGCCACCCCTGTTCAGGTGCACTCTAAATTTTGACATTGCAAGCTCGTATCTCTGGTGTTTGGTGGACGATTTACAAATGCAAGGTATGTGCATTTAAGTTGAAGATTGAAAAATTTAGTTGTGCAATCGAAAAGTCCTGAAATGTTATCGTTTCGCTCCTTTTTCCCATAAAAAGGGGTACTTTTATGAGACACCCGGTAGAAGATTTTAATTCTGAGTTTAGAACTCAGTTGTCCTTGACAAGTTTTTAAAACATTCTCAAAGAGGCAGTCAAAAGTTACGTAAATATTTGTTAGTAATATTGAAACTAATGACACTTCTTGCAGGTGATCTTCAAGTGTTGCAAGCTAATACCAGTCATGATTGGTGGTATAATTATTCAAGGTATTTAAGATTGCATTCTTTTTGTGATAAGAAATGAAACCAGGGAAGATCCATTAAGCCCAGTCTCTTATAGAACTTTTGAAAGTGATCCAATTTCCTCATGTTGTCTTTTGTCATCTAATATCATATGGAAATGGAAGCAGATTATTGCTGCGCTGCAAAGCTCTTTGCCATCAATGTCCAAAATTTCTGAAGATTGTTCCTTCAGGCGGAAGTATGGTATTGCAACAGAAGGAGTTAAAGTGTCCAGTTTCCGTTAATTCATGGGTGGTTAGACACTGCATGTGTGCTCCTATTGCCAAGCGCCGCAACTAATATGCTTCTGCAGAGGAAAAAAATTCAGAACCTCCTTATCAACAGAACTTTCAAAATAGCGGCCGACACAAGGATAGAAGGAAATCACTCTTATCATGAATGAAGGCAATGTAAGTACAACTGCAGTGTCTAGCTACCCATGGTTATCTGAAAATGCATCAAACTTTCCTAAGAAAACAGCTGTAAAAAGATCTAGGTTTTCTGTCAAGCTTCTTGATTTTTGTAAGAAAAGGTAACTCCCTATTAGTTTTTTCTTTCTTGTGCATCCATGATCCTAGAGGTTTAATAGAACTGTTACAGAAACCCTTTATTTAAAACAGCTTGTTTCTATTTTTTCATAGGAAAAAGATATACGAAACTGGATTTCACAGCCTGTGTGTGCATGAGTGTTGGACTCATATTTTTCACTCTAGCAGACAGTGAAGTTTCACCTAATTTTGACCACACAGGTAAGATGTTATTTTGCTTGAATGGTCCAATATTTTGTGTACAGAATGTTCACCTAAATCACTTTGAATTATATTTAAATTTTGATGTATTTACAGTACATACCTTGTGCACATTGACATGACAAGAATTCTCAAGAAGCCTTATGAATTTTTAAGAATTTACATTCTGATAAGAATTCTTGAGTTGTTTGAAAGATCTTAAAAAATTTTAAATAAGAATTCTAGAAATTAAAAACTTTCTCAAGAATTCTTAGGCAAGAAAATGTGCACAAGGCCTGTACTGTATTACTTTTCAAGAGCCATTTCGTCATTTTTGGTGAGTGAGTTATTTTGATTTATTTTTTCTCATCTACTGTAGGTGTGGTTTTGATTTCTTTGGCACTTTGTGCTGACGCTGTTATTGGCAATGTTCAAGAAAAAGCCATGAAATCTTATGATGCACCAAATACTGAAGTGGTAAGTTACACATACCACCTTGTGTTCCGCATTTGACCTCATGTGTAGTTGGGTGCCAAGCGAATCGAAAAGCCTACCCTTTTATGGAAAATCGTTGAAACTGCAAACTCAAACTGCATGAGTCAAAATCTCATTCTCTGCTATGACAACATGATAACAATCACGATACCATCTCATGAGAGCAAAAAAAAAAACGACTTATGCTTGTTGCTTATCAATATATCGTACATGTCTTGCTTTTAAGATCAGTTTAATGATGCGTTTTATAGTCCAATTGACATCAATGTATTCTGAAAGCTGGATGGAAGAAGCTCGATCGTGATTTCAGTTATTTCTAAGCCCCTTCAACAACGTCTTTCAGAGACGATCGCTGGAAATTCTAGACTAGCATGACCAATTTCAATGAAATAGATTTTAACATCTAGATTTGCCAAGTGCCTGTATGTTCTTGACTCAACTGGTACATCAACTTGACCCTTTACTATGCCAACAATTCCGAGAAAACAATGTCAGCGAAACATTTTGTAATACCGAGAAGTCCTTGAGATAGTTAACGTACCGTTTTTTATATCACTTGTTGGGATTTTGTCCATAGTGCCAACAATTATGTAAAATGTACCCTGTATGAGCATATGGTGATCGATTGATTAATTTTGGAATATATTTCTTTCCAGGTTTTATATTCATACTCAATCGGATTTGTCTACATTTTATTCGGATTGTTGATATCTGGTGGTCTTACTGGCGCTTTCAAATTTTGTCTTGAGGTAAGCTTAATTTAATGCTTTCTGCTGGAATGAAATGTTAATGTCTTTAACATGTCTTGAATTCCCAGCGAGGTAACGCAGTTTAGGGGAGTTTAGGGCACTTTGTTCAACAATTAAAGGGGCCTTCGCAACCGGCATGCTTTGTAAATACATCCTTTTGTGGTTTCTTTGTTGTCGCCATTTTAATGGTCCACTAAATGGCCGACAACAAAGAGATGGAACGTGCAAGGTATGCCGGTTGCAAAGGCCCCTTTAAGGTGCCACGACAAAAAGAGCTTCGAGAATACTTAAAAAATGTATTTTGTTCGTGGTGAAAGTCTCGGTTTTTACGTTCTTTATTGATTCTAGATTTTTGTTTGGACCGCATGTCTCATCATCATGAGGCACTTCAGTTATAAAATCAAACCTCATGTATATTTCTTTCCTTTTCATAGCATCCAGTGAAGACTTATGGGTACGCTGTATTATTTTCATTTACTGGATATCTTGGAATTTCATATGTGTTGACGATAGTGAGGATGTTTGGAGCATTACTTGCTGTTACGGGTAAGTTGTTATTGTAACCAAGTTTGATCAAGGGCGCCTTCCTTGTATGAACTGGGTTTATTCGCGGTCCTGTTTTCGTGACATAGTACATTGAGCAATTGCTGTCCTGTTAATCCGTGTATAACATAAGAAAACTCTATTTTCTACACTTACGGTGACTTTCAAATTCTAACGTCTATCAGTGTTGACCAATCAAAAAGCGCGCTGTCTGGTTCCCTGTGGTCGTTTATAGCAGTTGATATCGCATTACATCAACACCTGAATCTGAAACCACAAAATTACCTTACTTCATCTTACGTCTTCCGGTTCGGATAAAAAGACCACAAAACAGCACTTGCTGTGTGAATTATGTCACGAAAACAGGACTGCGAATAAACCTAATTCATACAAGGTAGGCACCCTTGGTCTGATCGAACGTATACAAGACCCGGGGATTGTGAACATAGGTTTCATATCTTTAAATTGACATAAAAAGGTCGGTGTAAAATTCTGTTTCCTATTTCTATGAATTGAATGGCTTGAAAGAAAGTTTTCCTACTTTCCTATAATTCTACCGTTGGACTTTTCAAAAATCTTGAATATTTTCGAAATTACAGCGTATTTTATATTTCAACTCATTTGAGGATGTGACGTCGTCAAATTTATAAATCATAAACCATAAGCGTGAAAGACTTTTGCTTGATACCATATTGTAGACATTCATATACTATGTTTTTCTTGAAAATTATTCTATGTTTCCTCGAAGATTTTAGATGATTTTAAGTTTTTCTCAAATATTTTCTTGAATTCTTAAAAAAGAAAAAAAACACTCTAATTCTGAAAATATTGAAGATTTCTGAAAAGTCCAATTGTAGAGTTATAGCATAGTAGCTAAAGTTTCGTTCAAGCCATTCCATTCAAAGAGATAGGTCACAGAATTTTACACAGACCTTTTTAAAGATTTGGAACCTATGCTGGGATTGTGGTACCAAAACTTATTCTGACAGGACAGATCGTCCCGAGTTTTGGAATCAGATTTATGGAATGTGACTCTTTGCTTTCCAATTGCTAGTGCCCTCTACTGAAATTGTACTTATTTTTCTGGATAAATTTTCAGGCTTCAACTCTAATCATCCCGTCACCCAATTTCAGTACAGGGAGCCCTGGAGTCTGAGGAAAGTGATCTTTAGATTAGAACTGAAAGGTAGCCGCAATGTGAAAACTTCGAAGGTTTAATTTTCATATTTTGCACTTCCTTTTATGGATGATGAAGTTGTTATTTGACCTACAAATGAGAGCGAGGAAAAACGGGTTTTAAACATTATTGAACCAGTGGTTGTTATACTTGCAAGAATAAAAACTCTTTAGATTCTATTCAAAGAACTTTTCACTTGTTTAAGGGACCGTTCATTATTTACAGATGGGTTGGTACCGAAGAGAAATATGTTGGGTAAAAGAAATTTTCTGGCATAAGGGGGTGTTGATAGATGTTTTTCCATCACCTTTTGAGTTGGGTAAGAAGATTTTTTAGACTAGAAAATATTTCTCTTCGGTACCAACCCCTCTGTAAATGATGAACGGTTCCTAATGTCCACGCGAAATTTTGCATACTAATCTACTAATCAGGAAAGGGATCCTACTCTTTGAAAATTCATATCTTCGAATGTTTGCACGACCAGTTTGCTTTTGAAAGCAAATCTAAAGTTTTGTACCACCAGTAGATCTAAATCTGAAAAGTGGATTTCATTTTTTTGTAGTAACAACCTGCCGGAAAGCAGTTACAATTATTCTCTCGTTCATTTTCTTCACGAAACCTTTCACAGTGACGTAAGTAGCCCTACGTGTTTTGCTTTTTTCTTGATGAGCTGACACTAGCTAATTTTTATATCAAAAGAATATCCGATTCGAACGGAAGGTGCCTTCGTACAGTTTTCATTTGGATCTCATTGTAGCACATTTCGATTTATTATTAGCCTGTGTTCCAGACCCCTTGAAATGAAAAGAAACTTTCCTTTCTTTTCAAGGGGTCTGGAACACAGCCTATTTGTTTTATGAGATTTGCCTACTCTCGACATATCGATATTTGTACACCCTTTTTAAATAGGAACTTGGATGTTTTTAAGACCAAGGCCCAAACATGATGAGCTCTCGCATTTTACTGCATTTGCAGATATTCCCTGGGCCCATACTTTAACAACGATTGATTCATTGATCTGTTTATTGATCGATTGATCGATTGAGTTGCTGTCTGATTGGCTAGTTTTCTTGTTTGATGAATGGAATTCCTAAGCATAAACAGTTATTTTGTTAATGGAAAAGAGTGACTAAATTTTGTACTGTATCGGACTGTTTCCATTATTAGCCGTGTGCGAAAGCTTGCCAATATTAATGGGGCCTTTGCAACGGAGTATGCTTTGTGAATACATCCTTTAGTGGCCTCTTTGTTGTCGTCATTTGAATGGTCTACTAAAATGGCCACCAACAAAGAGATGGAACATGCAAGGTATGCTGGTTGCAAAGGCCCTTTTAAAGAATAGTATTTGCATTTTCATACAGAAATACAAATACTATGAGAACGAAACGTAAAGTCACTCTGATGAGAACGCAGATTCGAACGGCCTAAGTGTGTGCCAGGAATCTGTCTGTTTCTTTGCGTCTGCCTCCCTCATAGTATATAATCAGTGGCGGACACTAGGGGGGCGAGGGGGTGCGGTGGCCCCCCCCCAATATTGGAAAAAGCAGTGACTTTTTGTTTAAAAACAATAGAAATAAACAATGCTTTTTAACCGTACCAATAGCTTCGCCTCCCCAAATATTTGGCAAAGTGTCCGCCACAGGATATGATTTTTTATTCAGTGATACAAAATGCAATTCTAAAGAAATGTTTCAGAGTGGCTATCTGTTCCCTTTCAGGTATATTTGGGCTGGCCTAGTTGTTCTTCTTGGAATCTCACTAAATATTTACCAGAAGAATCAGAAGAAAATTGATTCATTTTTATCGAATTTATTTAGAACAGTATTTATTTGGACGCGAAAGTATTTTAGTCCTACAAAAAAGAAAGTTTTGGATGTGTGAAACTAAATACTTTGTAGGTTCTCATTATCTAATTAGACCATGTATTAATATATCGTTTGCTGATGTCACTAAAGTGGTTTGCANTATTATGAAAAATCTTTAAATTAGAGAGGTATAAGCAGTGAATACACGTTTTTTTATAAGAAACTAGTTTACCGTGTGAGTCAGAAAAAACGATACCCGTTTGAAAGGCCACTGCTCCCTGGATATCGAGTCAGTAATATTGGTAAATATATCATTTAATAGTGGACATGTTCAAATAGATTCTAAATTTTACTTGACTGAAATCGGCCACTTCGTTCGGAGGCAGAAATATTTGGAAAATTTGCTCGTGATTTTGGTGTGTTTTGAAGGTTTCTTGAAGGGATCATAATTTCAGAACGGAGTGGCTGATTTCAGTCAGGTAAATTTTAAATTATATTTGAACATGTCAACCATTAAATAATGTATTTGTCAATATTATCGTTTTGATATCCAGGGAGCAGTGTCCTTTCAAACGGGGATTGTTTATTCTGACTCACCCGGCATAAGAAACTATTACTAGATGGCCGAAAAGCTCAGACACTTAGTACTACGTCTGAGAAGCGCTAAGAACGTTTGAAAGCTACATCCTATGATATCTACCCTTAAAGATGTCGTTAAATCATTATTTGTTCTTGAGCAATATTAAGCCAACGAATGAAGATTCACAACTTTTTCGAGATCAAACAAAGGAAGATGTGCCTCTCATGCAGTAACGATAACGGTGTACCTATATTTTGTACCACCGTTATTCTTACAATGTGAGTAAGATTTTAAGCCAACGAATGAAAATTCACAACTTTTTCGAGATCAAACAAAGGAAGATGTGCCTCTCATGCAGTAATGATAACGGTGTACCTATATTTTATACCACCGTTATTATTTTAAGCCAAGGAATGAAAATTCACTAGCTTTTTGGGGATAAAAGGAAAATGTACCTCTCATGCAGTAACGATAACTGTGTACCTATATTTTCTATACACCTTTAAAGGGAAAGTAAGCATATAAATGTGACTCAAGCCAGTTGCGGTCAAATTCTAGCCTATGAGATATCAGTATTTCCTGTTGACGTAGATCAGTTACCCAAATATGGTTCGGATGTGTCACGGCCCATTGTCTTTGCACTGCTATTTTTATTCAAGGCTTATATATGCTTAGATTCCCTTTAATTGCAACTTTATGTTTTGAGCCCAAAGAATTCGTTGATGCTCTTTTATATTTCAAGAAGCGTATCTGTAGGACTATAGTAGTGGTAGAAACTAGATCATTATTTATGCACGCAAAAATAAGAAAAAAATTAAGGGACATTTAAGCCTGGTTTCTATTTGGAATTGTTCTGCTCTTTTTTGCTTGTTTTGGTTTTACGTGGCGCGTTAAAACCATAACCAGCAACAAATGCACCAAATGGAAACGCACTTCAAAAACCAAACGAGCAACGAAAAACCAAAACCAGCAAGAAGGACCAGCCAAAAGCAACAGAAAGCAAATGGAAACACTCATCTAAAATGGAAACAAGCAACAACGAGCAAGAAAAGGCATTTCGAAGACGAACAACGAAAAACCAAAATAAGCAATAAAGAGCAGAACGAGTTCAAATGGAAACCAGGCTTTAGTACTAAAATGCGCAAATCTTCATGCGAAATTAAGAAACTTTTAGTGTGATGGGCTGATCCAAGTTTCTTATATAGAAACGTGTAAATTCTACCAAAATAGCTTTGACTGTAGCTTACTAAAATCCTTCACTGCCAGAGTTTTAACGAGGCTTTCGTCGGCTCTTTGCCTAACCCCAAGTGCCGGAAAGGCGGAGCAGTTGAGCTGCCAAGTTCTTAGAAGTACTAAGTGATACCGAGGCCAAAATATTGACAGAACTGAGTTTACCAAAGAAAAGATACACAAAATAGAAACTTAGGACCTCGGAAGCAGTTCTTATTGGAAGTACACGTATTTTTTATAAGAAACTTTTACAAGAAACTCAGGTCATAGATCATTGACAAATTAAGAAACTTCAGTGCTGGGACAAAATGTTTTCTTTCAGCTAAGATAATCCATAGGAAAATTTTACTTTATTTTCACTTGTTCTTGTATCGTATTACTCGGAATAGCTAAACCTTGTCAAACCTTCCGTTTATGAGGACGCATACCTTTCAAGCGAATATTACTGAGTACTCCCCTTGTCCGAAGCCCAAAATATGATGGTCTCTTTTGGGGGTCTGATAATCAATTATCTCTAAATGTAATCAGTCAATCAATTTCAATCGATCCTTGCGTTCCTTTGGCAATCAAAGCAATCATGACTGTATTGTTTAAGATTTTAAGATTGTTTCAATTCAAAGCATTTAGATCCAGCTGGCTGAATTTGAATGAAATCTTGATTTGGGTGATTGGGCAATTGGGCATGATTGGTCATTGTTTTGATTGCCAAAGGAACGCAAGGGATATATAAATCAATAAATCAATACTTGGGTTTGAAAACGAGATTGAAAATCAAGTTACACGAATACGAGGCAAGATAGAAGGCCTTAGGCCATTGCCAGAAGCTACCACTCCATGTCGTTTCTGTGATTAGAAGGGAAGTGACAGCGAATTGCCTGCATGAATAGTGATTGATTGTTTGCAAAAGAATTTGGAAAGGCAAAGAAGAAAGATGACTTCAAATAATACGAACAGTTTATGGATGGGGGATGTAAGTATAATTCAATAAAAACCAAATAAAAAAGACACAGCTCTTTTTAATTTATTTTAGAACTGAAGAAAAAAGGGAAAACAACAAGGCTAGCTCAAATTCAGCTGCTCCCAATTTTGCTTTTGGAAATGAACATGAACTGGCCTAGTTTATATATATAATAGTGAAGCTAATAAACTTTAACATTCAAGGGAGAAAGCACACAAAGTATTTAACACTCAAGTTTATGCAAACAAATTTCAAGATGAGCCAAATTTTAGATTGTTGCCTTGGGCTTGGAGACAATTTTAATGTAGCTTAACTAACTTTAACCCCACACTTAATACTCAGCCAGACTGGAAAGTTTGCTGTGTGCGGCTGATTTATCCACCGCACTCTTTGAATTTCAGCCGTGGTTCAAGCCACAAAATTTTCATAAAACAACACAAGAAAACAAGTGGCCTATTGTTAAGCGACAGAAATACAGCTGCACAAACGATTTGATTAAATGTGATTGATCCTCCACGCATTCTGCACAATCTTTGCGCAATCTTTGATCTGTGCGCTGAATAACTTTGGAGCGCAGTCAAAATGTCAGTTGTGCAAATTAGGAAAAATTGGTGCAGAGTGCACAAAATCAATGGGAATTACAGAAATGTCTGCTTAGAAATGCTTAAAAACTTATCAGAAACAGCTTTTGAGCGACATTCTCATATTTTTGTTGCACAAAATTTTATGAGTCTCTTTACTTTCAGCAGGCAATTAGCAAACTTTCCAACCTGGCTTAATAATTATCAATCATGTTTTGAGCCAGGTAGATACACATAATTTACAGATATGTATTCCAGGATGCATTCCATTTAGTTAGGCCTGAATATGTTGGTGAGTTGTGGTGTTTAGTGCCAAGCACTGGGATCACAGAAATAGAGAAGACCTCGAACCCTGTCCGCTTCACTGTTCTGGCTGCAAAGTCAGAGGGTTACAAATTTAGACTTACTTCTCAAATCAAATAGATGCACACTGCTAGTTGCTCGTCAAAGGATACTTTGTATCGAAATTTTTAAAACTTTGAAAAACCTGAATCCATCATTCAGGCATAATATCTTTAGTTTTAGAACTTCAAATTATTCGTTGCGAAATCCAAACAACTTTAATCATTTTCGGTCAAATTAAATAACGTTTGATTCCAACAGCCCTAGTGCCATTAGACCTATATGGAATTGTCTGCCGAATGAATTAAAATCAGCTGACAACTTAAATAGCTTCAAAAATATAATAAAACAATGGGATGGCCCTACTTGTAAATGTAATGCTTGTCAATTCGACGATATCCTGTAACTTTTGTCCATACACTGTCCATTTACATTTGAATATTTAACTTATATATCTATTAATTAATTAATTTCTTTATTTATTCATTTGTATATTCGATTTAGATTAGTTGTATATATCTATATATGTATAGCTAGGTAAAAATCGAATCAAAATAAGTTGACAAACAAACAAACACCACTGTGCCACAACACCTTCTCCTCGTGAGTTGTTGGAGAACATTGTTGTGTTGGCTTTGGCTTATTTTTGTTGGTGTAGTGAATGGAGTAAGCAAACTCTCTGCACATGGACAACTTTTATCTTGTCATCGGTTTAGAAATGCGAACACAATAGTTTCAGTTCGCTACCACTCAAAATCATTATTGATTAAGCATCCATCCATGAATATTTCCAGCATCCCTGCTTTTATTTTTCTAGCTTGAGCCCTACATGGATGAAGTTTTCATAAGCAGTGCATTTGTTGCTATGGGTGAGACTGTTGTCAATGTAAAGCTCATGAAAAACAAATCACAAGGGTAAGCTACAGTAGTCAATATGTTTACTAAAAAGATGTTTTACAGGATTATATACCTGAGCATGTATTTTGATTTTCTACAGTTCCTGTTGTTTGTTGAAATGTTTTTGTTGCAGTACGAAATATATCTATTATTCTGAATAGCATTAAGACAAAACACGAAGACATAAAGGCCAAAAGTTTGAATATTTTAGTAACTCTGAGAAAAATTGCTGACAAAGATGAATATTGCAGTGTTCATTTATATGTATATATCAGGAAATTTGTGTATGTTTGAATTGTAGTGTGTAACCTTTCACCGTCTTTGGTGATTGCCCTCCTGAATTATGTCTGTTGTTCCGAGTATTGTTAATACACAGTATCTTGAAGAACTTTTTTTTGAAGGCAGATCTTTACATGTTAAAGGACAATTCCGGGGTTGGTATAAGTGATGATAAAATGAAAGATTATGTTGTTATGAATGGTGTATCATACTTTTTTCCACTATTTTTCCTGTTGCTCTGCGGAATTACGTATTAAAAAGCGACCACTGCGCAGTTACGTCATAAAAAAGTGACCAATGCGAACTGACATCATCTCAAAGCCCTCTGGGAACGAGGCTGCCCTATCATTTTCTCGCCTCCGTATCGTGGACAAAATGGAGACCGATGGAGGGACATTTGGCCTAAATTACGAAGATATTTATTGAATTGACAGATGAAACAGAAGTCTAAATGCGGAAAAAAGTTTGTCATTTGATTCAGGGGATGGTAAGTTTGTTTTCTAACATTAATTTTACAAACCTCGGAATTGTCCTTTAATGCATTGAAAAATGAAATGATCTCAACTTTTTTATTTTCATCTGCAGAACAAATGCTGGCTACTGTTTTGTTGAGTTTGAAACCTCAACTGTTGCTGATGCTGTTCTGAAGAAACTCAATGGCCTGCCAGTTCCTGGAACAAATCCAGTAAGATAAAAACTTTTGTTGTTAATATTTTTAAAGTGTTATTTTATAAATCTTTCCCAAGATTATTGTCATCAAATTTTTGCAATTGCACAGCATTAACTATTGCTTTACTACAGTAACCCACATAACTTTGGACTATAAATTCAACTATTTTTGAAAACTTTAGTAGTACACCAGGGCCCGGCTGTTCAAACCTCGATTAGCGCTAATCATGGAATCATATATTAAAATGCATAATTCTGTAGTCGTAATCCGGTGTTAGTCTTACCTAATACCAGTTTTGAGCAACTGGGCCCAAATATATAAGTGCCTGTTCCTTGCAGGGCATATTCTATATATGTATTTTGGCCCTTTTCCCAGAAGTGGGATCGAAGATGAAAATTTGAAATTTTGTGTCCTCATACTTAAAATGAAGATATTCCTTTGTTCTTGTTGGAGATCATGTAGCTTGAATTTTTTCCAAGGAAATGCTCTGGCCCCTTGATATGTAAATTTTTGAAATATGTACATACACTAATTTACTGTAATATTTCCCCTTTTGTTGCAAGACAGAAAAAGATGACAAAAGTGGAGTATCAGAGGTGCTACGATAAATGTATTTTTGTATGTATGTATTTTTCGAAGACTTCATCTTGATTTCAATTTCATTTTCTATTTTCAAAAAATATACAAATATTGCTTTATTGATATTGACAAATTCTTTTTCTTAGATCAAGAGATTCAAACTCAACTATGCAGTTTATGGAAAGGACCATAACCAGTAAGTACCTTTTCGTAGCACAAAAGTAACTTTTGATAGAAGTGAAAGTAAAGTTGAACACAGAAGTGCCCTTTTAGTTAAACAGTCCAGCAGTATGAGTTTCTTATTTTGTCTCCATTTTTGCCACTGTTGTTCAAGGGATTCTTATAGATTGCTTCACATTGCAATATATTGCAATAGACAATAGCGCTAAAGATGGCGGCCGCACAAAGCATGCTGGTAAAAGGCTCCCTGACAACCACCTAACGACATAAAAATTCTGGTCTGCCGTTTGGACTAGCTAGCTGCGGTAAAGTTCGAAACAAGTAATCAATGTAAACAAACAGGACAATGTTTTGATTTGAACGCAAATCTTTCATTAAAACTTCAATTTGAATCAAAACTTTACTTTTTCTGCTTTGGAAAGGTTTCCTTTCGAATCATGTTGCATTCGAATTCAAGGTCGATTCGAATTCAAGCTAGCTAGTCGAAACAGCAGACCAAAAGTTTTATGTCGTTAGGTGGTCGTCAGGGAGCTTTTTACCAGCATGCTTTGCAGCAAAACACAATGGAGTCTTTGGAGCCGCCATCTTTAGCGTTATTGTCTATTGAATTGTTTTCTTTTATCTTTGTAGAGGAACAGAATACTCCTTGTATGTTGGTGACTTGACAGCAAATGTGACAGATTATATGCTTCTGGTAAGTGATGTCAAGTTCTTCATCTCTTTACACTCAAATCCGTTTTATAATATATGATTCCTGCACCAAGACAATTGATTGATTTCTGTAACCTTTAGAATAAGCTACAGTGTTTTAATTAAAGTGCTGAATGTATTTGTTGTCGTCGTCGTCGTAAGGTGCCTCGTCAGATACTGACATTGGCTGTCACGATTTCAAACAAATCCTTTTGGTCTACGAGCCGGATGGTTTCCATTTCTGTCATCTTCAGCTGTTTTGCAACCCATCCCTTATATGTCAATCTTTGTCTGCCCCTGTTTCTCTCCCTTTCAACTTGAATTCATTAGAAAGTTCTTAATCACTTCAAGTGGTTTTTATTATTCTAAGACCATATATAACAAACCAACCTAAGCATATGCACAAGGCTAGGATCTTTACCTGACCACTCATTATCAAAACAAAACAATGCAACTTTAAAGCAACTTAAATCTTATTGCTACCTAGCCACTGACATGTTCATCTGAGTTTATGAACTCTATTTAGTCAAAAGAATGCTTAACAAGATCATCAGAAATTGTGTGAAATAGCTTGTTAGATTTTTTAATTATATTTTTTAATGTTATTGTAATCCCAAATGCACAAAAGTAAGCATTTGAAATTTAAAGAGGACAATAGGTTAGAGATGCAAAATTTAATGGAGTTATAATTTCATACGACATGTTTGTAAGATGAATAAAGTTTTAAAAGCTCCTAATAGCTAGAACTGACTCTATGTCCTTTGAAAAGGATTATTCACATAATTTTAAAGACCCTCTGCTAACCATGAGGCTTTGCGTGCTGCGCATGAGAAAACAGCACAACACAGGCCTAGCATCAGAAACTTTCAGATAATCTGAAAGTCCATTTGCAATGCATTCTGGGACCACCGAATACGGTCGATTTTGGTATTTTTTGGTTGACCAAAATAATCTTCAAGATAAACGTCAATTAATTAAACAAATCCTCTACAGCCCCTTGCAACTATACTCCAGGGATACTCTAATCCGTGTTTTCTTTGTTTACATACTGACAAAATCCACCGGTACAGTTTATCTTTCACCACATCCAAGAACCATGCACCGATAGTTTGCACGCTTGATTGAACCAGATTTCAAAGGATTTGCTTAAATTAGTATGCAAGATGATTTATTAAGGTCCTCAAGTACCAATTCACATTTGAACGTATGAAATACCGACGTTGGGTAATTTAGCATTAAAATGATCGTCCTGAAGACTAGAATTCGCCATCAAATTGAAGTAAGGAGCATTAGTTCTTATTAAGTGACAAGAGCAGAAGAGAGCCGCTTTTAGCTGGAAACAGTGCCATTTCTAGTGGTCCCAATTGCCAATAGAATTTCCTGTAATTTCGTTTGAAGTAGTGATAAGATATGGAGCACATCTGATGCCCATATGAACGCATTATAAACTTTCCTTGCTGGTATTCCTTAGACTGGTATTCCAGGTTGAAGAATAACTAAATTGTCATCGTCGAAAATGAAATTTACTCGAAAGTGACGTGACAATGTGTTCCACTAAACCTACGATCCATTTTGCTTTGAAATGCTTGAAAACCAACAAGAATCGTTTTTGAATTTCGTCAAATTATTTCATGGTAGCAACTGAAACAAGACTGTAAATGACGAATAGAGAATATGGTATAATCGACATGCTATGCAATTTTTGGGACTCCAAATGTGTGCAGCAAGAAGTTAGAGACAGACTACGATTTTAAGCTATATCCGATTATATTATATTAGATTTTAAGCTACCTGCCATATCTCTAAATCAATTTGGTCGATGATGTAGAAAAAGCAGTAATAGTCAAGTTGTTGGCCATTTTCCAATATGGAATAAACATCTCTTGGGCCGCCAGATAGTTCGGGTGGCCACAAAAAAGGTGACATCTATTCGCTTTAAATTCTTTTGACGTCAAGACAGATTTAGTTAATAAAATGAGTTTAATAATATTTAATTCAGTTATGTTTAAATAATATTTACTTCTTCAAACCTATTTCTTTGAATAGTGTTTACAAAAGGTTAGTTTCTTGATCCTATGACAGTCTATCCTCTTAATACACGTATTTTTCATAATAAGCTAAGAATTTGAGCCAGTACTGAGAGTTTCTTAAAATTATCAGAGTTTGAGTACTCAAGAGTTTCTTGCGAGTTTCTTAAAGGTTCTATATCAATCTTCATGTTTACTGCCTGTGCCCTCGTAAACATTGCAAAACAACATTTTTTGAAGCCTTTCCAATGTTTAAACATTACTCAAGTACCTTCCGAGTAATATGATACATGAAACAAATGAAACTAGTAAAATTATGCTGAG
Organism: Aurelia aurita; assembly: GCA_004194415.1. Taxonomy (NCBI): domain Eukaryota; kingdom Metazoa; phylum Cnidaria; class Scyphozoa; order Semaeostomeae; family Ulmaridae; genus Aurelia; species Aurelia aurita. The sequence continues at coordinate 113,372 of REGM01000183.1, forward strand.
GATTTCCTTTATCAAAATAAATAGTTTCTTAAGTTATATTTTCCCAGCACTGGAGTTTCTTAACTTTTTGGCGATCTGAGAGTTGAGTTTCTTATAAGCAGTTTCTTATAAAAAATATACGTGTAGTGTTTACAAAAGGTTAGTTTCTTGATCCTATAACAGTCTATCCTCTAATACACTTTTTTTGTTATAAGAAACTAAGAATTTGAGCCAGTACTGAGAGTTTCTTAAAATTATCAAAGTTTGAGTACTCAGAGTTTCTTGCGAGTTTTTTGAAGGTTCTATATCAATCTTCATTTTTACTACCTGTGCCCTAAAACATTTCAAAGCAACGTTTTTTGAAGCCTTTCCAATGTTTAAACATTACTCAAGTACCTTCCGATTAATATGATACAGGAAACAAGCGAAAATAAAGTAAAAATATGTTTAAGATTTTTGAAAAAAAAATGACTTTCTTCAATTCGAATCGACCTCTAGTGCCTTCTATTAGGTTCTTAAAGTAAATGAACGGAGATATAGCGATCTAGTGATCATGCGCCACTCATGTTCATATTGTTTTCATCGATCGAAAACATCAAATACAATAGGTTCTATTTACATGGACCCAGTCCACCTAGCTAAGTTGCCTTTTAACTCTGTTGATTTACTTTAATTTTGTGGAAGAGGCTACTGCAGTTTCTAATCAGCCGTTTCTTATAAATATTAGTGTACTCATGATATAGCTTCAGGGCATGTGCGGCAGCCGCAAATCGGGAGTGATGAATACGCAGCTTTTTTTGGACAGCACGTCTAGCCGCAAGTTGCTAGGTAATGAACAGAACAATAGCCCTCTTGGTCATTGTCTGAAATTGTAATAAGATAATCCATGTTTGTTTGCCATATGTCTCGAGGCGGCTAGATTACCTAATTCGTAAAGGCCCTGGGGACGAGGTTGCTAATTCGTTAGGTCAACCAACTACATGCAGACAGAACTACACAACCCCCTATTTGAAGTTACTGCACATGCTCAGTAGTTGAATCATTGCATTGGTTATCATGGCGCATGAGTCAATACAGATCGAAATCCGGGGGATCAATTCGATTGTTTTGAAATAAGGTGAAAGGTGGAAGTGAATATAAACAGTAATACTAACTGCCTGAGGGATTTGATAGTTGATCCTGGCTTATTGAACATACTTCAAGCGGTGGACGGGAAGTTCTGTCTTTCGCAAGAGAGTCAAATTATCAACAACAAGACTTTGTATGCTTCCAACTCAGGTATATAGTTTACAAGTTTACACGTATTTTTTAATAAGAAACCGCTTATAAAAACTGCGGTAGCCTTTTCTAGAAAATTAAGAAGCTGTACTAGAAGCGACCAGATCCAGAGGTCAATTTGAAATTTAAAATTCTTGGTTATGTTTTGAAAAGTATAATTTGTGCTTCTGATTGTGTTCTTGGTTGTATTTTTCTGAGCTCAAAAAGCTATAATTAGCGGTCTTCAATTAATTAAGATGAATTATGAAATTCTTCTGTGGAACTCTCCTGTAATTTATGAAAATTAAGAAACTCTGCAAGAAACTTTTACTATAAGAATTAAAATTCAGAGCCAAGCTTCTTATAAAAAATATGAGTGTAGTGTACTAGCCATGAGTTAAAGCGCTTTATGTTAAGGACGATAAATTTGTTAATATTTAGATTAATTGTATTGGTAAAGGCCCGGGGGAGGTACATGACTTGTGGATGAACGGGGGTCTGCCGTCCGGTTTTCAGAAAGCCACCCACTTTTATGATGAATTTTGGTGGAAAACCACCCATTTTTAGCCATTTTTTGGCGATTTCAGCCAAATCGACCCATGTTTATGGGAAATCTGCCGAAAAATGACCCTTGTTTAGAGAATTTTGGGCCCAAAAACCCACCTATATGGGCGGCACATACCCGTACCATGAACATGTTATGTACCCCCCCCGGGGGTAAAGGTTTCTTTACAGAGTTTCACAGTTTGTAGAATTGCATATGGTCATTTCATTTCAAATGACACACAAAATACAATAAATTTGAGTACTTAAAAAACAGTATTTAAGAAACTTGTTTACTTTGTCTAGGAAATCAAAAAAGCAAGCTTTGGCTTGTTTCATTTAATTCATTAGTCGATTTTACTAAAGTGATGTATACACAGACGATGGTTTCATGAAATTGGCTATGGAAAACCACCCTGGCACACATCTGTGCAGTAACGTAGAGGTTGCTCAGTACTGTGAAGGAATTATGTCAGTACTGTGGAGGTTGTGCAATACTGTGGAGGGATAATTTCAGTTTTGTGAGGGATAATTTCAGTTCTGTAGAGATTGTGTAGTACGGTGGCCTACGGTGGAGGGATAATTTCTGTGGAGGTTGTGTAGTACTTTGGAGGTAAAATCTATACACGAGGGATTTCTGAGAAATTTGACTTCCGATAGCTCTTTTGAATTCTGAAGGAAATTCTTCTCTACTAATTTAAAGCTTTCGAAAGTCATATTTGTCAGAAATTCCTTGTGTTTAAATTTGACCTCCGCTACTGTACTGCACAACCTCCACAGTACTGAAATGATCCCTTCACAGCAACTGTTAAAAACACAAAATACCGAAATTTTCAGAAACTTCGGTACTGGGTCAATTTTAGTTTTTTATTGAAATATCTTCGATCTCGATAAGAGTATTATCGGTCTATCAATCATTTTGGTATTGGATTCACAATAGTTAATCTTTCCTTCTTAAGGTCATTAAAACCTCGAAGCATCTCGGTTGCTTTCGTCCTCGCCTAATCTAATGACACCCGCAGTTCCAGACGAATTGTAAACCCAACCCTGGAATTCTCGAACGTCTCTTATTAGATTTCAAAATTTTCTTCAAAATTGTTGTTTTATTTTCAGCTTTATTTTCAAGTTCTTTATCAATCTCTCGTTACTAATAATAATAAGAATAATAGCAACCTAATTCTCCATTCCGGAGCAGTTACGAGTTACATGTTCTTGAAACATATGATTACATTTAGAACTGAACCAGTAACACATGCATGGCTGGACTTGCTACAAGTCTCACTCTCTGTTTAGTCCGAACAAGGCATGGTAATCTCTCGTTACTGCAAGTCTACAACATTGTTTCTATCAGCATATGCGTCAGATCTTTAAAAAGGCTATTGTAAATGGCTGTTACATCGGTCTTTTGACTGAATGGCTTGAAAGAAACTTCATCTACTTTGCTAAATTCCGCCATTGGCTTTTTGTAAAATCTTGAATATTTTCAGAATTAGAGGGTTTGTCTTCTTTTTTAAAGAATTAATGAAAACTTTAAAAAAAAAATTGGAACGATCGTAATTTCTAAAATTTTTGAGGGAACATGGAATAATTTTCAAGAAAGCCATACTTTATGAATATCTACAATGTGTTATCAAGCACAAGTCTTTCACTCTTTTGGTTTACGATTTGGAAATTTGATGACGTCACATCTATAAAATACGCTGTAATTTTGAAAAAATTCAAGATTTTGGAAAAGGCCAACGGTAGAATTATAGCAAAGTAGCTAAAGCTACTTCTAAGCCATTCAGTCGAAAGAAAGATGTAATAGCCATTTATATTAACTTTTTAAAAATTTGATACCTGTGCTTTTTTCGTCTGTTGTCTTTTGTAGGTTTCGACCTTTTTATCAATCTCTCATTTACTCCCAGATATTCCTTCAAACTGTTAAAATTGTTCTTATCTTTTTAGGTCTATTTCCAAGCTCGTTATCAGTCTGTGAGAGCAGCCAAAGGTGAGTTTTGAGTTATTAAATTTCTTATCAGTATCTTAATCCAAGATTCAATTTTCGATCAACTTAAATGTTTAATATGTATGTGTGCAGGCTACGGTGATAGTAGACTGATGATATGAGTCTAAGTTTTGCTCCATTGAATTGAATTGTTGGGGAATGGAGCGAAAACAAGGACTCATGTAGTAAGCCTACGGTGATAGTTGTTATATAACCAAGGAGAAGGAATGCTGCAGGCATTTGCATGAGAAATAAAGCGGAGTTCGTGGTTTTGATATGTCAACGTTATCAGCATGTGCAAAAAGACTCTAAAGGCACAAAGTGTCCATATGAGGAAATATGATGATGATTATGATGATGATGATGATGATGATGATGATGATGATGATGATTATGATGATGATGATGATGATGATGATGATGATGATGATGATGATGATGATGATGAT
>REGM01000183.1:120948-150746 GCA_004194415.1 Aurelia aurita
AAAAAAAAAAAAAAAAAATTTTTTGGGGTGCCTTTTTTCAGGCAGAAAATAAATTTTAGGGTGTCATTTTTGGTAAGATCATAGACATAAGAAACCATAATTTTTGGGGTATCGTTTTTGGTATGATCATAAATTTTAGGGTATCATGTTCAAAAATAATTTTTTGGGGTAAACTTTTAGGACTTTTGACATTTGATATTAAATTTTAGGGTATGCATGTTGCATATCCTGTAAATTTTGGGGTATGGTTTTTGGAAAATCTATAAATTTTAGGATGTGATTTCACATGTCAAAATGGCACACCCCCGTCATCTCCCTATTGAAGTTACCCCCCCGGGCAGTAAGGGGACCATTATGAAAATAAGATCAACTCGACCTGTTAATGCTATTCCTTCCATTATAATTAGGGGTGTTTTTAACATGTATTTATTAACATTATATTAAATTATATTGTATCTATTTTATTATCTTTTAATCATTGTAAATTACTTTTGTTGCAAATTGATACATACATATTGGTAACGCATTCAAAGAGGGAAGCGCTGACCATTCTCAAAGAGAGGCAATGGGTTGCTTTCTTTGAAACCATAGTTGAATTGTTCCGTTGAGTTGAATTGAATTCTCCGAAAAGGTCTATTAGCATTTCTAAAAAAAAGCATTAAAGGTAATTACAAAACCTGGAGGGGTTGTGGAATGTTCTAGCAAGCATTTACGTACAGGATGCAAAAGTTTGCTATTGGATACCGCCACATTTTGGTGTACCAAACGCCCAAGCGGTAACTAGCTTAGGTTGTTTTCACTGCCAAGTTATAACCACTAACTACATAACAACTATGAATCATGCGATGATGTAAGAGCTTCTTAGTCCAACTGTGACGTTCACAGGCATTTAGGGGTACTGTGGTATTTACTATGGGGAGAATACCTGGGTGTTTTAAGTGATATATTGTATTTGTAAAGAAGGCCAATTTAATTATGCATTAGATCTTACGATTCTCTTTTTGTGCGGATGTTACCACGTTTATCGTAGAGACGTTTCAAGTACATAGACTAGAAGTACAGTCTCTCCAAAATCCATGCCTCAGAAAATATATGTTTTATCTAAAACTTCGAAATTTCGCCTAGAGGAGATTTAACTGGTTTAAAAGAATGTTGTTTACCCAAAGTACCTTTGGGACGACTGCACTTTAGCGGACCAGATTTATGTCATATCTCTCAGGAACGAATTTGACCAAATACGCTACTAACCCTAACTAAACCCTACCTTACCCTAACTTACCCAAACAAACTCTAACTTAAACCCTATCTAACCCTAACTAGAACTTCTTTTCCAAAACCTAACCCTAACCGTTACCCCATGACACATTACGTGCCGACATTGAAAGTTGGCCGCCACCACATAAAAGTCATCGAATTCGCAACAGTATCTCTTATGTGAGTGTGGTCTTATTATTTTATGTTAGCTAATATTAGTTCTATTTTGATTTCAGGAGATTTGGATTCGTACGTTTCTTTGAGGAGACTGAACACAGAAGAGCGTTGTACGAGATGCAGGGTGCTGTGGGGTTGGGCGGAAAGCCTATTAAAGTTAATGCTGCCGTGCAAAAAGGGTAAGTGGCTGCTAAGCCGTGGTTATTCCTTAACTGTCACGTATATCCAGTCTTAGGGGGTGTTCATGTGAAGCAGGCTGGCCCTGTTAACCGACTTGATTTTTTCAGTGTTCACACTTGGCGAGGTGCCCCGGAAAACTAAGCTGTGAAGCCAGCCCGTCTAGCCTAGTGAAGATGTTTCCTATTGGAAAGTTTCGTGTCGCATAGGCGGATCTCGGTAGTGCTCAAGCGAAATGTCACCAAGGCGGGCTATGGCCTGGTTGACATATGAAATTGAATCGCAAATGTAAGGGTTTTAATCTGATAGCCGAGATTGCACCACAACTGAGCCAGCCTGCCCTACTTCACGCGCCAGCCCACCGCATGTAAACACCTTCTTAGGACGTTTGTCGTTCATAAGTTAATGCTGCCATATGTTCATAATCCACCGTGAAGTTGAAGTTTGTGAGAATCTTGCTTATTTTTAAAATTACTGCTACCAGTCTTACGCACTGACATGCTCACATTGCTTAAAGGGAATATGCAATTGTAGATAGGCTTGTCTATGAATAGAACAAAGAAAACCCTCAGACACAGCATTGTTTCTTTGGCTATCCATTGTTCAATGCACATGTGCAACTTCGATTTGACTAGGATATTTTTATATTGTTTTTTTCTTTGCAAATGCAAGCTTTTAACCTTGCACAATCCCTTTAAGCAAGATATACTTGATGCTAAATTCAGGCTATAAGTTGGCAGTTATTGGTGGAGAAAGGTCTGGAGAAGGTATTGATACAGACGGCATGATGTCACAGCAGCGTTGAAAACACGACGCCATCTTGTTTTGGGGTAAATGTTCAGAAAATTTCTATAGGAATCTATAGGAAATTTGAAAAAGTTGTATAAAATTGCTCCTCTATTCTACCTCGCGATAGTGAGTAGGGAAAGGAAAGGTAGCAATTGTCAGTCAGACCTAAACCTATGAAATAAACACACGAACATGCTGTTTTTAAAAGCAAAACAAAAATTTAGGCCAAGAAAGCTGTGAAAAACTTGCCTTTGCGTCGATAATTTTGTAGTTAGCACCAAAAACTCTGTCGGTTGTGAGTTGCTCGTCGCTTCTTCAAAGTCAATCTTCCTTTTAGACATTCGCTTATCTATCTGCTAAAGTTTTTGAGTAATTTTAACAGCTTCCAACCCTTTAAAATTTATTTATTGCGCACAATAAACGAGACAGTCTCGAAATCCCAGTGCGACGCTATAATTTGTAATGGCTTCATTTACCCAAAGTCTGATTTTCGAGCGCGAATTGATCAAGTCACGTGACATGTCATCTGTATGAATCATTTTAAGTAAGTAGCCAAGAACTGAAAACAAGAAAGACACTCTGTTTCTGTCGTTGATGAAAGCTACTTTGAAGTTCTTATTTATGTTCTAGGCAATCAAAGCCCAGCCCAGATACATCATCATATAATCAATATTACCAACAATATCACCAGCAGTATCAACAATACTTGAATTCATATTATCAACAAACTGGGGCGTATCAACAACCACAACCACAACAACAACAACAACAACAACCCATGGGTAGCGATCAGTATTATCAACAGCAATATAACCAGTACTACCATGAGGTATGTGTGTTATGTATTTCTGTTTCATGTCAAAGAGTTTCTTTCAAAGGCGTTATGTAAGTAGACTCATTACACAAGTCTCAGTATCGCTCATTGAAAAAAATCAGATTAAAAATATTGAACGAATACAAAGAATCACGTCGTGAGTCTACTGTGTAAGCTAAACTTACAAAAAAACTGCGACTTTCCCTCCCTAATGCAGGCAAATAGCAGCAGGTACATTGTAAATGAAGACATTTTCTATTGGTTTCAGCTCCTTAGAATTAGCCAGTGCAATCAGATTTTTCATGCCATCGACAATTTTAGTGACATAGCTGGATCCGGAGCCACAGGTTTTAGATGTGTTTAGCCTGAGCACACGATAGGCCACTGCAGGCTGAAAAAATTCCATGCCATGCGCAAATTAGAGAGCAAGTTCTCATTGAATATGTGTGTGGTATTGGCTAGCTGATCTTCATCTTTCTTTACTAAAATCTTGTGCAGCTTTTTTAAATGTGTAGAGAAACAAGGGCGATTATTTGTAACAAAAGGATACGTGACTTTTGATTGACACACCAGTGCTAAGCTATTGGCCATTTGTGATCGCAAACAAACGGATTTCTTTGGCCTATTAGGCGAGTTGCAAATGTGACCTATTTTATGTTCTCAATCGATAAAAACAATAGGAACATAAATGACGCGTGTCATTCTTTTGTGCTATGTTTAGACTAGATCGCTATATCTCCATTCCTTTACTTTCATAAATTTTGTTTACTTTCTAGCCTGCACCAGATGATCATGAGCTTGTAGGTGAGTTGAATAACAGTTGTGCTTTCCTTGTAATCTTCATGATGGAACTTCTGTGATCGCTTTATCATTCGTTAGCAGTAACATGCCTTTCCTCGGTGGCTTTTGAGAACAAGGAGTCTCAGGTTATTTTTATAATTACATTTTAACCTCAAAAAGTCCGACTCTGAAAAGGGGAATGTAAATTGGCACATTAACAAGGAGTTCTCTGGAATTACTCTCGTAGTTGAGAGACGAAAGAGATTTTTACGTGCTCCAAGTATCAATGATTTCTTTGCGAAACCTTGTTCCAATTATCAATGTTTAACTACATTATTAACGAGCTAAATTAGCCTGTGTGTTTCAGCACCCTTTGATCTCCTAAAAGATACCGACACATCTGTTTTGCCGGCCTGAGGCTTCAGATTTCCAAAGAGAGGCTCGACCAGAGTTTTTAGTGAGATTGAGGTGCGATTATTGAATAAAGTGGAACATTTAAATTTATATTTTCATCAGTTGACGTCTGCTTGCTAATGAATCATGCTTTGTCGAGAGTCAATAAATACTGTAGATGAATTCATCGTTTGCTAAACCAAATTTGAATCGTTTCACCTAAACCCGATAACCTTCCTGGATGCCCCACTCACAAGAAACAGTAGGCGTTTTGATAAAGCTAGAATTAGTTCCTCAGTTAATCGAAGCGGAGAAGAAGAAAAATTTGCGGAAGATCATTATCTTCAAACGAAATCATAATTTAGAAAAAAATTAAATTTTGGTTTTTCCAGTGGTTGAGATATTTTTGAGGTTACTGATGTGGCTTCTAAAGAGAATTAAAGTTTACAATATTGCTGGGTGAAAAATTTCGTAGAATCAGGCGAAGCGCACAAGTTGTTTTGACTGTAAAGAATATGAAACGTAAGTTAAGAATCATAGACAATTTTAAAAACGAAAATTATAGTTCGAGTCACTTTTCAGGAAACATGATTCCACATTTTTCACGTCTCAAGAAGCTCGAAATTAATAAATGGGAGGTCTGGAATAGGAATGTCCTGTGTGGACATCTTTCAAAGAACTAATAAGGGGCGTCTATTCCGGAGCCAAAAGTCACAGAATTGTGTTAAGGTTGTTATCATTTTGAAAACGGCATCGTGAGACCACTCGAAAACGATGAAAACGGAACATTTTTCGACGCTTTCAAAACGAGGCTGATCGATTCTTAAGTTGTAAGTACATTTCTTTGGCATCAAATTCTTGGGGAGATTGCAACGAGTCTGTTACCATCAAATTTCCTACCTTTTTCAAATTGTGCCGGTATCGTGTGAACGCTAGCTAAAATTTTGCTACCGTCAAATTTTTCACCGTTTTCAAAATGTGCCGGCATCGTGTGAACGTAGTCTAAGAAAAATTAATTTATTGACTTGCCTGTATGCTTGCTTGCTTGCTTGCTTGCTTCATTGATTCATTGATTCATTGATTCATTGATTCATTGATTCATTGATTCATTGATTCATTGATTCATTGATTTAACTCTCAATTTCTGCAATTTTCTCCCAGATCCCAATCCAGAAATAGATGTTGCCGCACTGAACAAAGAATTGATCGAAACAGAAAAGGTATTCCACTAGTTAATCATCGTAGCTTGAGTCTATTACCGTGAAAATTTTAGTGACATTTTTAACAGAGTATTTTGCAAATAAATTGATGCCATCTGAAAGCCAGCACAGGCGTCAAATCCTTCAAAAAGCAAGTGTAAATGGCTGTTACATTTTTCTTTTGATTGAATGGATTGAAGAAAGTTTCGCTACTTTACTATAATTCTACCGTTGGACTTTTGTAAAATCTTGAATTCTTTTAGGAATAGAGAGTTTTTCTTCTTTTTTAAAATTCAAGAAAAGTTTTGAATAAAATTAAAACCATCGAGGAAACATGGTACGACTTTAAAGAAAATCACTGTTTATGAATGTCTACAATATGGTATCAAGCACAGGTCTTTCACTCTTTTAGTTTACGATGTAGAAATTTGTTGACGTCGTATCCTGAAACGAGTTGAAGTATTAAATACGCTATAATTTTGAAAATTGTCGAGACTTCTGGAAAGTGCAACGGTAGAAAATTGTAGCAAAGTAGCTAAAGTTTCTTCTGAGCCAATCAACCAAAACAAAGATGTAATAGCCAATCACACTGCTAGCCTTTTCAAAGATTTGACGCCTATGCTTTGAAAGCTCAGCTAATTTCACTCCTACATCTATCTAAATCTACGTGGATGATCAGCAACCTCTATGCTGAGGGCTCCGCTGATGAAATGCGATTGCCACTGCATGTACAGCCATTAGATAACTTTGGTTGTAATTTGAAAAGAAAAGGAAAGAAAAACAACAGAGGGTTGTGTATAACTGAGCTTACATGCAGGGACCTATCGTACTTAAAATAGAAAGAAAAAGATGATTAATTAACGAAAGACAAATTAAACTATGTCATTATACGGTGGATAAAAGTGTCTTGAATTAGTCCATGGTTGGTGCTTTCACTAAGAACGTCCCAGTCGCCTTATGGTGTGTGGAAAAAATGAATCATTGAAATTATCTGGGCCTGTACTAGGTAGTATAAAGGCAAAGTCATTACATTTTCTGTTTTGTCTGATACACGGTTTCAAATATTGTGTACCATTGATTGCCACTAAAGAATTAGTTATCTTAAACATCTTATGCCTTCTTCGCTCCTCAAGGCTCGTCCATCCGAGCTCGTTTAACATTTCAGTCACACTTGCAGAGTAATGATATCGATTTAGTACATATCCTGCAGCCCTCCTAGTTTATTTAACTTCTCATTTTTCCTTACAGCGACTCTACTTTGAACTGGAAGCAGCTCGATGGAATCCTCTGGAAACTTATGCAAGCACAGTACCGACGCCTAAAGTGCTCACGTGACCCAAAATATCAGGCATCCACTAATGGTCGTCTTGGAAATATCAAATAATGGGATATTATTTCTTGGAATTTCTGTATTGCGGAAGTTATAAGTCTGTCTTGCAGAAATGGCACGACTGCCTTCAGGCGTACTCGATAGATTTTGCTAGAAAGGATAAATTTAAAGACCCATCATAGCTAACCATGACCCTTTGCGGCACCAAAGTTTCACTTTCGTATGACATGAAAGTCGATTCTGGCCTAAACTCTGTTTGTTTTGCCTCTTATTAGGCGTGCAAAGGACCATGGGTCTTTCAGGCAGAAAGAAGGACTTCAGAAGTTAGATATACTGTAAATAGTTTTTAAAATAGTACTTGTATCTATAGAATTTCTATGCTATCATATCGATTATCGAAAATTTTCACTATCACATATTCATTTTCTTACGGTGGACGTTATCGAGGGGTGTATCACTGTTTTGAAACAGAGCACGATATTTTTGAAAACGATACGGGGTGTCCCAAATAAAAGGTAACAGGTTTGATTAGGGCTAGGGCCTAGCGATGCCAATTTAGCCCCAATCAATTCGAAATAGCTTTTAAGCTACTCCTGAAAAGTTAACTTGAACATGGGTACCTTGTTTATCGATATTCGTGCTTCCAAAGTTGGAATATTATTCTTTAAAGTTCAAAATTCGACTTCACCTCCAAGCCAGAGCTTCAAGAATTTGCTTAGGCCAAAGTGGCAAAGCTCTGGTTTGGAGGTGAAGGCAAACTTAACTTTCAAGATTAATATTTCAACTTTGGAAGCACAAACATCAGCCAGCAAGGTATCTATGTTCAAGTTAATTTTTCAGGATTTGTTTAAAACTTATTGCGAATTGATTGGAGCTAAATTGGCATTGCTAGCCCTGATCAAATCTGTTACCTTTTATTTGGGACACCCGGTAGGATTTTTAGGGATTTCGCTTGAAAATGAAAGGATTTTTGCCAAAGGCGTACGATATTTTTATAGATTCGGACGTTTTGATCAAAGTTTGTGTCTTTTTAAAGATTAAATAATGCTTCAAATAGACCATCTAACAAGTCTGCAAAGGGCTTGAAAAGTCGAACAGTTTCTCGCTATAACTGCGTGAAATTGTCCTGATGGCATTTTTTGGACATAGGACGTCCAAATGTAGAGAATGCGAGTTGCGTAGAAGAAGTCGCCATATTTTAAGGGTCGCAATAAATAGCGTAGCGTAATTCTTTCGAATACTGAAATTTATTTAGAGTTTAAATATCTATTAAATTAAATTTTGTCTCAAATTAGGTGTAAGGTGAAAATATCCGCGAATAAATACAATTGAAATGTTTTGCATTAGTAATTTTGCGTTATCGCAGATCTCACCTGGCATCTTATTTGAGACTTGTGAGCTGCTTCTATCCTTGTATGTACAGCATGACCGTTTTCTCACTCCTCCTCCCCCCCCCCCCACCCATTATACCCCAAAACAGCATTCAAGTTCTTTATAGAAGCAAAATGCTTTCTGCACGATTTTAGTGATATGACTCCTCCTCTAAGGAAACAGTTTCTCGTTATTTCTTTACAAATCAACAAACTCTTCCGATTGTCATAACCTCCCCTGATAATTCGCAAAGATCACGCTGAACGCTGAGGTCTATCTAGTATTTTACAATCTCTTGAGAATTCGCGATAAAAATTTGAAAATCGAGAATAGGCCATTGCACAGGAAGAAGTTGGCCACGAGCTCGAAGATAGTTCTTGGTGACGAGTTGTCAAGCTTCAAAACAATTCGGCGAAGCTTCGTTGCATTGCTACCAGTGCTTCATGGCGTAAAGCAGTGGCGTAAAGCAGTGGCGTAAAGCAGTGGCGTAAAGCAGTGGCGCAACTCGAGATGTTTGCTTCATACAATACGAGCAAAAAACAGAGGAGATTTATCGGGGATTTATCCTGAAGTCGCAGATGGTTGTTGGTAATCATTTCAAGACGGAGAAAGCTTTTGCGCCATGACGGGAGGGAGCTGCATACTGGAAGGGAGCTTTATACTTGAAGAGACATTTCGACGAGAACTGTGCACATTTTGTGGTAAGTTTTACTTCTTCGTTTCAAAGTGTTATGATACAGGAAGTCCCCGCATATAAGAAACGGACATATAAGAAACTGCAGCCTGCCAGCATCATAGGGAATATTTACTCGTTTATAGAAAAAAGACAGCCTGATTTTTTGTTCAATTTCCTATGAATGATGAAAAAGGCAACATAATTTTATGGAAAAGTTATAACTGTTTTCGATATTTGATATTTTTACCCATGAAATGATATATAATTCTTTAGATCTTGAGAACCTTTGATTCTTTGGACCTTTCTAAGATTGGGATATCCTCAACTATCTTGAATTTACCATATTGACAGAGGAAAGCATCCCATATGCAATGGCGTAGCCAGGGTGTTGTCATTGGGGGGGCGGAAGTGCGAGCGAAGCGAGCAACAATTGGGGGCTTGCCCCCGGAAATATTTTTGGGGCCACGCCCTTCAGAACGTCGAAAAACGCCCCTTTTTGGAGAAACTATCCTGAAACGAGAAAGAGAAGAGTCCTCATGATGAGCTACTTGGCGAGAAAAACTTCGATAATCAGGACAAAGTGTGGAGACATTCATGATCTTCATCTTTAGTGCTGTAATATTTCAAAAGTTTGATAACGAAAGACATGACATTTCCCGACCACCCCCCCTCCCCTTGCCCCCCTGGCTACGCTACTGCCCATATGAAAGACAGTTTCTTTTTGAATATATAAGAAATCTGTCAGCCTCCTTTAAAGATAGTTTCTTACATGTAAGAAAGTAGACAGCCTAATTTAAAATTTTGAGTTTGTTATATGCGGGGAAGTACTGTATGAATATAACGGGTGCGCCAAAAAAACTATCCACGTTTGAAAAATCGTAGTACCTAGAGTACTAGATAGATTTGAATGAATCAAAGTTTGGTTGATAGCAGAAAGACTGAAATATTTTTGTGATTTTTCTCGTATTTTTATGAGTACAGATAATACAGCTAAATTCGAATTTAAGAAAATTCTGTGTTTGCAAAATGCCTGAAAAAGGGCCTAAAACACTTGATCAAATCTTACAGAAATTTCTCACACCGAACAATGCAAAATTACAGTTTTTCACGGGTATCGGATGTCGTCTGCACTTGTATTGCCATGGGATTGAAAATCTTTAGTATTTCATTAAGAATTCATTTCCTATAACGCGGGAGAGAGATTAAATGCTCTTGCATCTTGTTCTATGCGGGAGATTTCGTACGATTTGATCGAGTGTTTTAGGCCTGTTTTCAGCCATTTCACAACAAACGAATTTTCGTAAAGTTGAATTTATCTATGTTTTCTCTGCTGATAAAAACACGAGAAAAATCACAAAAATACGTCAGTCTTTCAGCTATCAGCCAAACTTCAATTCATTCAAATCCATCTAGTACTCTAAGTACTACGATTTTTCAAACGTGGATAGTTTTTTTTGGCGCACCCGGTAGAATACACCGGGTTAATTTAAAACAAGGGAAATTTGGCAAATTTGCTTGAATTGAATTTTTATTGCTCCAACGAACCGAGATTTCATGCTACTCCGCACTGACGTATTTCGTGCTCTAAAAAAGGAGTGGACTGAAATATTGGGGACGAGTGGAGTAAATCTAGGCAAAAACTTTCTCCGTACTTTTGTATCTATGCAAAAATCAGTATAATCTGCCTTGCAAATAAAAAATTTGTCTTGCAAATCAATAAATAATTCATCAATTTTATTATTTTATATAAAGCCACTCACATCAAGCAAACATATAAAATTATTGCTACCATGCAAAACAATATTGGCAAAAATACAAAATATTCATTTCTGGAAACTTTCGACAAAAACATGCCAGCCTCGTACAGACGAACAGCCGCGGAAACAGGACGCCTCCTGACAATAAGCCTTTCGAATTGCTCCTCCGCGGAGCTTGTTTCCACTTGATACGACTTCTCCTGCGTCTGTACAATCATTGTCATGGGTAAGGCGGTCTGTAGGATCTTGAAAACTGGAGAGGAATCAATGACTTTTGCTACACTTCCTTGTATGACATCGAAAGCAACATACGGCGATTTCACTGACTTGAATATTTCCAAGTAGATTCTTGTGCTTAGGCCGAGTTTGCGGTAGCTATGAAATAAGAAACAGGAAAGTTGTGATTACATAGACTCCTAATTTAAACGTTAGCTCAGACGGTCATCCGCACCAACTTTTTGATTCACCAATCACAGAGCAGCACTTACCTAATAACGTGCTCTGATTGGCTAATCAAAACACTGATGCCAAGCAAACCGAGGCTCTCGAAGCTGTGCATAGATTCACTAGAGCACCTTCGCTTCTTCAACGAAACATTTTGCATGGCATCACAGCTTACGTTTTCACAATCCTTAGGTCCCTTAAAGAATGGAGACTTTATTCGTATAAAAAATCGGTGGATTATCTTAAGAAAACATATCCGGCCTGATATTAGAAAATTTTGGCGAAAAACAGTTGGTCTCATTTTTTGTGAATTTTCTAAAGGTTGCTATTTCGTACCGCTCCAAGAACCGGCAAGCGCATTTTGATACCAACTTGGAATGGGCCAGTAGTATTTAAATTTTCTTCACTGGAGTGTCTATTTTTCAGGAGAGAAAATTGCAATGCAACTTGAAAAAATGATGAGTTTTCATAAAAAGTAAGTGCATCTTTCGTCCTTAATTACTGTAGAATTTGATTGGTAATTCGAAACCTACCAAATTTTGAAAACAGTAGACTTCGCAGAGACGGAATATATTTCCCAATCAAACACAACAATCTTTAAAACGAACGGTTTTGAATTCAATCATTGCGATTCGCTAATGAAAACGAGGATCTCTCCAAAGTCTGCCAAAACTTCTGCCTTTTGGAGCAGAAGGTTCAGAAGGCCTTCCGAACCTACCAAACCTACCGTTCTGATAATTTCGTAGTCAATCAAACACAAATTCCGAGTCTACCAAGTCTACCGTTTTCAGAATTGGTACCAATCAAACACACCCTAAATAGCCTGGCGATAATTTTGTTTTTGTTCAACGATTTTCCGGTACTGCCTCGCTTAGTTCAGCTTGTTTGATGAAATAAAAAACAGAAATCATCTAGATAGCTCGGCGTGACGTTTTCGGTCAAATCATCAGAGTTTGTCCGGAAGAAATTTGACTAAAGATCGACCACGATGAAATTCTCCATTCTTGGTGTGGAGTGGGGTAAGATGGGTCACAGTGTGGCATATGGGTTACTTGATTTTTGGCTTTTAAACAAGGCAAATTGTCCTTGGTTGTAAATATAGTAAATATGCAGCTTTTTCTTTGAATAAGATTGTCTTTGTTCATGATTAAAACTAATATTCTTCAACAAGAACAACAACAGAACCCACGGATTTTTCAATGACCGATTTTGTCCCTCTGATTCATTTAGCCCTCACCTTACCCTGTGCATTTTGTATGACTACTTACTCTTGATTAACCCAAGCGGTGACTATTTCATAGCACTCTGGCGAAGTTTCCTTTTCATCCTGATTTGCTTTTTCTTTCTCTTCTCTATCGAAATCCTTCACGTATTCCCCAACACCGTAGGCTGCAATATCTCGCGCCTAGAACAACAATATTACGGTTATGGTAGCATCAGGGCGTATTTTATTGGGTGAATCAAAAAGTTTGCCGAAAGGTAAAACTGGCCAACTTAGAATTAGAAGATTACACTCATTTTTTTTATAAGAAACTATGGTACGGGGTTGGTAGGCAGTTTCTTAAATTTTAGGGTAGTATTGCTACCAAAAGTTTCTTATTTGTTTCTTACACTGTTAATGCCCTAAGTGTAGAGCCAATCTATTTTTGTTAATTACTGAGTAAGATCTCAAGACATGTTATAGCATAATTCGCACTCAAAACAATGCCAACACACCCACTATTACTGTACAGTGTCAAAACATTTTCAATTGACCGGGGAAAATTAAAGCTACAAATTACAAAAGCTTTTTTAATTCAGGTAGGGTAGTTTCTCAAGTTTTAAGAAATTGAGCCTACCGTTTCTTGTAAGCTGTTTCTTATAAAAAAAATGAGTGTAGTATGACTGGAATCGCTTTTACTGTCCTAAAGTTATGGGAGATGTTGCTAGGAAAATTTTTCTGAAAAAGCATGAAAAAGTGCTAAAAATTTCGATAAAATCTTGTTAGATAGTGCTGTGAAAATGTGTTGTCTCTAAGGTAGTTAATTTTTGCTGAAATATTTTAGAGTTCGATGATTCGTGCATCTATTGCCTTAAAATCAATTTTTAATTGCTATAATCAATGATTCATGTGTAACGAGATGATCCATCTTTGTTAATTGTGTAAGCAGTGTCCCGAAGATAGATCCTTGCGGCACGCCATGTACAAGTACAGACGACAAAATACCATCTACCTGGATTAATTCCTTTGCCAAACGACCATGCCTTTCAGTTACAGCAATTACACCGGGAAATGCAAACATCCTAAGAAATAAGCAAATATCAAGTTAACCTTAAATCATCCTTGGATATCATAAGATATAATCCTGATTCTTGATTACTTAACTTAAACATTGATACCTCCCTTTCATCAATGTGTGCCCTGGATGCTGGACATTCAACATTGAAGTTCAAATTTGCGATCAAGCACAAACCAGAGCTTTAAAAAAGTACATAAACGAACATAGGGAGATTTCATGCAATTTCTTGCAAATTTCCTGCAGAAATCTGTTTAGCTTTACCGCGGCATTTACTCAAAAACAAGATGGCATCATCTTTTCACAACCTCGTTCCCAGGCCCCAAACAGTCTTCTCGAAATCTCAACAGTCGACCGATTGCAACACCCCTTGATTGCGAATTTTCTGAAACAATATCCATTTTACTGAATACTATTTTGCGGACATTTGATTCAGAGCAATTTCTCTCGCAACTCTGACTGAAGGAAAAGTTCTTGATGTGAATTGTGACGTAATTTTACAGAATAGTCTCGTTTTGAATAGCCAATCAGATCTCGAATAAGCATAATGAGTACAAGGGTCAGTATCGACGCAGGAGTAATGACCATCAAGGTTGCGTGTTTTCAATGCTTTTGTGATATCATGCAGACTGGACGAATCGCGATGAATTAGTGTATTGTAATGTGATAAAGTTCCCTTACTTTCTTGCAGGTTTTGTATCGTTCTTGAAATGCTGCAAATCAAATCAGAGTGGATATAAGACCAATTTCCTATCAACAAGAAAGACGCAATTGGTCTGCAATATAAGAGCATATACCTCTCAGCATTGGGATCTCCACTTCTGAGGTGAGGGAGAAATCTTAGATATTGATCAATCGTTTCGTAACCATCACGACCGCCTCGGTATCGCCATACTCTATCCTCGTTTCCAAATATCCAATGCATTACTTCTTCCTGAACATTTATGGGCAATGTATCAATAGGTAGAACTTTGATATTCCTATGAAAAGAGCAAAATGTGAAGTTTACTCTAAAGGCAAAGCTCTGGCCTACTGATTACTTAAACTACCGGGTGAGTTAGGAAAAATGTTTGTGAGCTTGCCAAGTATTCTTCAGATTCCTACAAATTGGTGTTTATTATTTAGGGTGTGTTTGATTGGTAATTCCAAACCTACCAAATTCTGAAAACAGTAGACTTCGCAGAGACGGAACTATATTTCCCAATCAGACACAAAAATCTTCAAAACAGCAGGTTTCGGATTCACCACCAGGGTTTTGCTAATGAAAATGAGAATCTCTCCAAAGTCTGCCAAACCTTCTGACTTTTGGAGCAGAAGGTTCAGAAGGCCTTCCAAACCTACCAAACCTACCGTTTTCAGAATTTTGGGGTCAATCAAACGCGAATTCCGAGTCTACCAAGTCTACCGTTTTCAGAATTGGTACCAATCAAACACACCCTTAGTTAACATGCCAAATCTTTGCTCAAAATTGGTCGTATCTTTCTCAAGCTACCAATGATGTGATGAAAACGTTTCATCGCAAAATCCTTCAGAACCGGCCTAAAATCCTTGATCAAATTTACCTACAATACCAAAAACTACGCGAAATATAACATGGCCGAAAGACAGTCCTGAATGTATCAAATTGACCTATTGAGCTTTTAGATATACAAGAAGATAGCTACTGGGGCTGAAAAGTTAGCAAATTTGAATCAAGGATCGTGGGCCTATTTTTAAGGATTCTGAGATGAAAATTTGTCAAACCGATGCGATTGTTTACTCGCGTTTTAAGGTCTGCTAGGTCGAATAAGTTATAACAGAGTCAGTGAAACGCCCGTAGGAAAAAGGACTTCTTGTGCAATGAGATATCATGAATATACGATTTTCTAAAAAAATCAATTTACCGATTTCAAGACTGAAAATTGAAAATTTTCAGGCTACCTGTACCGGGTGAGTCAAAGAACAGTCAACGTTTGAAAAATCACAAAAATTCGAAAATTCAAAATTCAGTTGACTGTGAATTTTTCTTTTTGAAGTAATGCATCAAAGATCAAATTGAATTCAAGGATGTTGATTATTCTATCAAAGGCTTTCAATTAGCGAAATCCTGAAATCTTGTTAGCTACCTGTTTTTGAAGCATAAAACAAAATTTTAACAAATCAAATCTTTTGTTCGTTTGATTTTGCCAGAAATTAATCTTGTTATCATGTACGAATCGAAAACTAATGTGAAATAACAAAATTGAGAATCCTAGACAAGATTTATAATATCTTCTAAAGCCCATGGCTCAAAAATATGGGTTTTTGAAGCTATCATTTCCAAACCTTTCACATAATATAGCTAATTGTTTTTTTCATATTCATCTAAAATGTTACAATACATGATAAAACCCCGGGGGGGCCACTCCTATACTTTTCTATAGTATCATGCTCGTACAAAGGTACAACATATGCACCCTAAACGCTGACCTTTTTTAGCAAAATACATACCCTAATCGCGGAAANATCTTTTGTTCGTTTGATTTTGCCAGAAATTAATCTTGTTATCATGTACGAATCGAAAACTAATGTGAAATAACAAAATTGAGAATCCTAGACAAGATTTATAATATCTTCTAAAGCCCATGGCTCAAAAATATGGGTTTTTGAAGCTATCATTTCCAAACCTTTCACATAATATAGCTAATTGTTTTTTTCATATTCATCTAAAATGTTACAATACATGATAAAACCTACTATACTTTCTAATTACTATACAACTATAGAACACTACATGGACGATACCACAGGGAGCAAAAGAAAATGACTACCCCATGGTCATTACATAAAGAACATGCAACTGAATTACAATTAAATATACAATTATAAAAAGCTACACATAAACAATTTTTAATGGTAAATACTGAGG
This sequence comes from Aurelia aurita, assembly GCA_004194415.1. Classification (NCBI taxonomy): domain Eukaryota; kingdom Metazoa; phylum Cnidaria; class Scyphozoa; order Semaeostomeae; family Ulmaridae; genus Aurelia; species Aurelia aurita. The sequence continues at coordinate 137,273 of REGM01000183.1, forward strand.
CCTGTTTCACGTTGGATGCCAGGCCAACATAGGAAATTGCTTTAATTGCCAAAGATAATTTGGCCTTTGATACAACTGAAAGAGAAGATTTTTAAGGATAATTACCAGAACCAAATTTTGCCAATTTTTGAAACATTGAAACTTTTGTCTGACTCACTTGGTTGATAATTTCACATTGTGTCTCTCCAGCTTAGAAACTAATTAGGCACTATGATGGCATTAATACACCCCCCAGTAACGACCCCGCCAGGCATTAAAAAGACAGCGGGGAAAATTGCCACGTTATAAATTTTAGACCAGGATCACAAAAATCACGGCGGGGAATAGCAAAATTTCGGCGGGGAAACAAATTTCTTGGCGGGTCATCATTTCACCGTGGCGGGGAAGCGTTTCATCGGGGTCGTTATTGGGGGGTGTATTAATTAGCTAAAGGCTTGCAAAACTAAGTTTGCATTAACTACCTATTGTAGCTAAGCATTTGTAGCTAGCTTTAAACAAAATATCTAATGTTTTATCTAATGTTATATCATTATTATACCAGCATATGGGCGTCAAATCTTTACAACGATTGCACAAATGGTTATTGCAACTTCCTTTTCGTTTAATGGGGCTTGAAAGGAACTTCAGGTACTTTGCTATAATTCTACTTGCGCGATTTTGATATCTTGATTATTTTCAGAACTACAGCATCTTCTATCTTTCAACCAGTTTTGAGGTTGTGACGTCATCAAATTGCTAAATCGTAAACTAGAAAGCTTCAGTTTTCTGCTTACTGCAATAGTAGAGGGTGGTAAAGGGGGGTCAAGATCACGAATCACGGGAAAAAATTTTTGCTTTTCACGTTTCACGTAAATAAATACTGGCCTTTCACGTTTCACGAGAAAAAAATATAGCCGATCACGTTTCACGAAATGCTTTTTACCACCCTCTTTCACGTTTCACGAGAAAAAAATATAGCCGATCACGTTTCACGAAATACCCTTTACCACCCTCATAGTATAGACCTTAACAAACTATGATTTTCCTGAAGATCGTACGGTTTCTCCTCTATTAATTTAGGATAGACGATTGTTTTAAGTTCTATCAAGACTTTTAATTCTTTCAGTAAAAAGAAAAATCGCTGTAATTCAGAAAATAATCAAGACATCAATAATCTTGCAAATAGAATTATAGCAAAGTACCTGAAGTTCTTTTCAAGTCCTTAAAGATTCAACAACCANAAAATATAGCCGATCACGTTTCACGAAATACCCTTTACCACCCTCATAGTATAGACCTTAACAAACTATGATTTTCCTGAAGATCGTACGGTTTCTCCTCTATTAATTTAGGATAGACGATTGTTTTAAGTTCTATCAAGACTTTTAATTCTTTCAGTAAAAAGAAAAATCGCTGTAATTCAGAAAATAATCAAGACATCAATAATCTTGCAAATAGAATTATAGCAAAGTACCTGAAGTTCTTTTCAAGTCCTTAAAGATTCAACAACCATTTGTGTAATCTTATTTAAAGATTCGATGCCTATGCTGTTATATCATTATACCAGGGTGTTGATAACTTGGCCTTTTGGTTGAATCAGTCCTACATAAGTGAAAGCCGACTTCCATACTTTCTAACTAAATAAACTGGTAAGAAATTATCATCTGATTGATGTCGGCGCAAGATATTACCTGTGGCCAAAGTTTAAAATTAACGCGGAGCTTATCAATTAGTTTATAGTAAATATGAATTCAGTAGGGAACAATTCAGAAAAGTCAGGTTTACTCTTGGGAGAATTGATGTGGGCAAAATATTTGCACAGCAAATGACTTCTGGTTAAACAATAAAACCTTTCTGTTCCTTGTTGGTTATAAACTTCCTTGTTGGTCATCAAGTTTTTCTAGCCGAGAAGCGCGATGTATTAAAACTCATAACATTGACAAGGTCATTGACACCTTCAGGGATCTATCTACAGGACATTGATATTCATCGAACAAGCTATAAACATTGTACACATACGCCTCGACAAGAAACATTACTCCATTCTTTGTACAAGTATCAATTGGTATCGATTTGGCACAACTCTAGTATCAAACTACCAACAGCAACGACAAAAGGCTAACTTCTTGAGTGCCTCAGGGATCTGTCTTCGGGACATTGATGTTTAGACAACAAGATATATTCACTGCTTTATACTCATAGATAATCCATGAAGCTGACAAGGCAACAAAGAAACTTTAATCCTTCCTGAAAGTAAGACTGCTATCAGAACCCACACAATTCTGGCATCAAACCACCAACAGCAAAGGAAAGAGGTCCATGCCGGTAGTGCCTCAAGGATCAATCTTGGGGACATTAATGGCCATTCAACAAGCAACAAAAATTGCTACAGATAGACTAATAATCAATCAAGCTGACGAAGAAATAAAGAAAGCGGACTTCGTTAGAAAACTGAGGCTAGTTAGAAACTAGTATCAAACTGCCAACAGCAACGAAAATGTTAAATAGTGGGGTTTCCTCAAGGATCTATCTTCGGAGCATTGCTTAGACAGTTAAAGCAACCGGATACATTATATCAAGTTAAATTGATAACACACTGACACAATTCTGGGATCAAATTGCCAACGGCAAAGAGAAGAAGTTCTGGGGTGCCTCAAGGATCTGATTCCGGCACATTAATGTTCAGTCAACAAGCAGTAAACGTCGACATTGGTACACCAATAAGCTATTAAGCTAACAAAGCAATATAAAAACCTGAATCTTTTAGAAAAGCGAGACTGGTATCAAGCTAGCACAATTCTGGTATCAAACTACCAACAGCAAAGATAAAGGCCAACTTATGGGGTGTCGCAAGGATCTATCATCGGGACATTGATTACACAATTAACAAAGATGGATCTCGTTACACATGAATCGTTAATTATAGCCATCAGTATCATTGCAATTAATTTGAACGTGCTCTGGCTTTTCTCACTACTGCGCAAAAGTGGAACGAAGTCTGCCTTTGAAATAACACTTTTGTCACTGGCTTTCGGAGATCTGATCCTCGCTTTAAGCCAAGTCATAATAAGCAGTTTGCAAATCCTTTTGTTCAAGGATAAAGGTACTGAGACAATGGAAGTTGCATTCAAGTACATAGGTCATATTAGCAGCACAACGATAAACTCATCGTTTCTACATATCGTGTTTATCGCAGTTCAAAGATTTATTGCAACACTGTACCCATTTAGATTCAAACAAATCTTTACAATAATTTCCTGTGCGTGTGTGTTGATTGGAATATGGCTGATCTCTATAATAATCACCGTACTTAGAGACATCAAAGACCAGCAAAGTGACAAATGGTTCGGATATCTTTGGGTGCCATGTGAGGTTATCGTCGCGTTGCTTTACGCTATCGTTTGCTATCACGTGTTCAGTAAAAGGCGTCAGTTCGCTAATTCGCGAAATGATATTTCGCGCCAGAATCGGACAGTCCTGTGTTTATCACTGATAATAACTAGTGTATTTTTCGTTTGCACACTCCCTGATGTTTTGGTTGTGTTTGGCACTATGTCAATCGAAAGTTATAGTCCTGTAAATATTCTGCCTTTTGCACACGCAATGCTGAATCCACTTATTTACCTCCTGTTCAACTGTCTCAAGGCGAGAGGAAGCGTATGTTGTTCAGTATGCTACAGACATAATCAGGTTGTCCATTTCAGCAATGATGACGTCACACACCTAACTGCTGGAAGAAATAGAATTGCAACAGTAGATTCCAATCAAGTAAATCACGAAGGCAACCCACTCTAACTCTATCTAAATATCTTTAGTCTTCAAATATATTTATCAATTTTCTTTCAATAATGGCGACCAAAATTATTAGTGTTTCTCTGTAAAAAATAGTGGACTAAAGAATGAGCCTTGTGGAGCAGCAGCACTGTGCCTGCACTTCAAGTAGAATTCGTAGCTCCCTGACATGAATTACAAAGATGTGACAATAGCTACCAAGCACAGAGTAACTGTTTAACTATATCAAGGCAAGAGGCAACTTCTGTTGTTCAGTATGCTACAGAAATAATCAGGTTGTCCATTTCAGCAATGATGACGTCACACACCTAACTGCTGAAAGGAATAGAATCGTGCCATTGGACCCCGATCATGGAGGGAGATCACTAACGCAGTCGGCTCCAACTTTGTCTAACAACTTGCCTTCAAATATATTTATCACATTTTTTTCAATAATGGCGAGCAAAATTATTCGGTGTTCCATCTATTATCAGAAGCAGTGGACTTAAAAATGAGCCTTGAGGAGCAGCATTTCGCGTGCATTTCAGCTGGAATCAATAGCCACATGGGATGCAAGATTTGACAATAAATAGATACCTCGAACATGGTAACTGGGGCGGGAAAAGGCATGTGTTTCTATCAAAACGAGTGACTGCTATCATTGAGAAACACTGATAAATTGACGATTGACAGTGAAATACTGCGGGGTATATAAAGTGAAAGCCTATTTCGTGCAATATGCTACAGAAATAAGAGTGTTGTCCTCTTCAGCAATGAAGATGTAACACATACGACAGCTGGAAGAAACATAATATTAACAGTTCGCACAATTCAGATACTTTTCAGCTGACAACTCCCCTTTAAAATCTAAAGTAAAATTTTTCATATAATGAGTGGAGAACAATGAAATTTTGAGTAGCAGAGGTGGATGTTAGCCTAGGCACTTCAAACTTCGTGCTATGCAACAATACATTTGTGATACAGCTGGTGAAACAGCAATTTCAAAGAAAGGAAATTTGGTTTGCACACTGAATTTGAAAGATGTATCTTGTTTTTGTAAACTAACTAGCAAGTTTTCCTCTATGACAGTCGCCAAGCAATTCACCATGAAATTATAATGGGTTTATATCAACAAAAAAATTAAAGTACAAAGCAGGTCGCAATGAAAGAAGGCTGACTGTGCTTTAGTTAACTGGACACTGAGGTACGTCTTATTTCTGGATGGAATATAGCCATACTACTGCAAAGCTGCACAAGACGTTAAAAAAGTACGATGCATATCCAGTGCGATGTATAGTCTCAAGCCATCTTAACACCCTCGATTTTCTGGCTGTGTTTATCTTCATATTTCAGCAACAGTTTACTGCTAGCATTTAGCAAAAACCTTGAGGAGTTGTACAATAACAAATTAGAATAGAACGATTTAAATTTCAGTTCGGAGAGCTTGGCAAGAACCAAACCCAGCTAGATATGAAATATTCGTTTTTCGAGCATCAGTTTGTGGCTTGCTTGTAGCAAATTCGTGCTGCAGTTGCGCAAACGCGAGAACATCGAAGACTTCAGGGAGAAGGCCTTAGGCTAATTTCTCACCTATAAATTGTCGCTTCTACGTAGACTGGTTACACAATCTCTGTATGCTCCTTAGAGCTGATATGTCGCTAATACAGAGCTGACCATCAGCAACAACAATAACAGCGAAATTTAGGGACTAGTGTAGCTAGTCTAGCCTCTACGTACTTTCAATGATGGATTTCACCATCCATGTTATAGTAACTTCAATATTCGGTATCACTGCAATTACATTGAACATAATAGAGATTGGCTCTATTCTCAGCAAGAAAACAGTAAAAACACCCTTCAAAATCACACTTCTCGCACTCGCCTTGGCAGACCTGATGATTTCAATAGGCCAATGCCTCTCCCAAACGCTAAACCTACTTTTGGAAAAGGAAATCATTTCGAAGACTCAAGAATTGTCTATTTTCCTCACTGCAACTAATTTTATGATAGATGGAGCTTTTGTTTCTTCATTTTTGCAAATATTATTCATCGCAGTTCAACGATGGATTGCGACTGTTTGGCCACTGAAATTCAGAAGAATTCTCACAAAACAGCGTTGTTACATTGTTTTGATTACCATCTGGGTGATTGCAATTTTCATTATCATCGGCGCCAAGTATAAATTGTATAAATTCAAAATCGTGTTCTCAGTTCTGATTTTCACATGTGGAATTACTGTATTCATAATTTATTCGCTAATTTGCTACCACATATTCAAGAAAAGACGAATTACTAGCACAGCAAGCACAGTTCCTTCTCGTCAAAATCGAACTGTCCTGTGTTTCTCGATTCTCGTAACCGTTTCTCTCTTTGTTTGCACTCTTCCATATGGTCTAACCAACTTGAGATACATCCGGTCTTCCTTCGTTCCGATCTGGCTAATGTTCCTCAATCCGTTATTGGATCAAATCATATACTTTCTTTTTAATAATTGTAAACACGAGAGTGCAGTGTGTTGTCGTGGATCCTACGCAGATAGTCATGCAAAACATATAACTTTGAACCAATATTGCGTAAGCCACAGGAGATCTACTGGAAACAGTGGATTAAACCTGGCTACTTGAGGAACTACTAGAATGCACGGTAGCATATTTTCAATGCGGATTCTACTTTTGAAAACCAGCTGCATCAACCATAACGAATCAAGCTTTTAGTCTACGAGAGTTGACTATTGCAAGGGCTGGGAAATCTGCTGAAAACACCGGGCTAAACAGGAATCCTTGAGGAAGAAAAGACCGTGATTCTTGCAAGCAGTAACAGGAAAGCAGTGTTTTCAATTGAGATCGCATGAAATACATGAAATACAAGCTGCATCAACAGAAGGGCTTCTGTACAGGCTGGAAAATATGAATGAAAGCACCGGACGAAGTTTGGATCCTTGAGAAACTACAGCCTTTACTTATTGCAAGCAATCAACTGATAAAAGTCTTTGCTACTTTCAAAATTGACGTCGGGGAAGCGGACTTGTGGTGAGGAGAGTAAAACGTGACAACAGTAGTTAAAAATAATGTAAAACTAACTTTTTCAGAATCTTCCCCATATCTCTACTAGCTTTGATTGAACTGCCTTTTCTTTTCTCAACAAATTTCTTCAGCTGGAAAAACTGTCTTCGTCTGCCATCAAACATTTCATCAAGGTCCATCTTCCATACAAAACCATCAACAGTTTTCTGCACAAGTTCTCGAATACGTTGAATGATGTTGGCTTTAGTTGTCGGTTCTGTTTTATGGGTTTTCAAATATTTTGCTTTCCATCGATCGTAGTTGAAATGATCGGAGATGATCGCATCATTGGTAATTCCTGTTTCTATTAAGTCGCTTATGTATTCAGCGATGGAGCCGCCAAGGAACCTGCGAAGATAAATTTAGTTTATAAAATTAAACTTGATCCTATTCGCCATATACTTACTAAAGTACGAAGACTCTGATGACAATCGTAAGATACCATGGGCTTTAAGGCTTTAAGGAAACGCAATAGTTGTTCCTACAGCAGCTTTTTCCCCCTGTGTCCCTGTATTTGCAGGACACAGGGATACAAAGAAAACAGGGTACAGGGAAACAAGGAGGAACAAAACTGCTGCAGGAGCAACAACTACCATGTTTCTTAAAGCATACGAAGATACAACACAAATCAAATTTCAGGCACTGACTTGAGCTGGTTGGTGTTATGCTTTAACTCCATATCATTTCAGGGACTCTGCTTTGCTTTGACTTAGAGTAACCCAATCACAAATAATAAACATTAGATTTATATTGTGTAAACAACGGTAGTGCCAGGATTAGCTTGATAAATGAGCTAGTTTATTGGACAACAAAGACAAAATGAAAATGTGCAGTATGCTCTGAATACAGTCACTGTTTTATCATGACCATAAATATGTTCCACCAAATTTGGTCCAATATGTCGTTTGCCTCCTTGGATGGGAACCTTCTGGCCTTTCTCTTTTTCCATTGTTTACTTGGTTTGAGCTTTACCCTGGCCTCGCAGATTTGAACTACTGTATGAAAGCTCCAAGGCATAGTTTCAAGTGGGCGATAAGTGTGATGAATACTTTAGTGACAACCACAATAACGAATTAAATTGCTTTACATACTAAAGAAAATACAATTTCAAATCTCTACTGGATAAAAAAATAAAAATAGCTTGTTCTCGCCATGATTTTCGGTTTTAATTTAGATATTGCGATAAGAATTTATCGCGTTAATGGCGCCAATGTTGTTTATCACCCAGTAAAAATTCAGGCTGAATGATATCGGGAATGATACCATACAAACCATGGGTAGCGTGGACCCAGTTCGTGTCGATCGTGCCCACAATTCATCGTCTAACTGTAGCCCAAATGACTAAATATATTTCGTTACCTTGCTTGTCTTCATTTTATTGTCTTCCTCTCTTTTGGTGTCTCCGCTTCAAACGGCCTAAATTTCAAATGGCTACCGCACTTCGGAAGTTATGGCCTCCGGAGCGCGGTAAAAATCTGAAATTTGGTCCACAGCAAACGATCGAAGCAAGGAACCAAACCAGGACAGGAAAGATACCAATGAAATGAAGACAAGCAAGGTAATGAAATACATTTATTCTTTTAAGCACAGTTAGGCCGGGTATTGTGGACACGATCGACACCAATCGTGTCCACAATACCCATGTACAAACCTGAATTTATTCAACAAGTCATGCTGCATCAGTTCTTGCATGACGTCATCAAATATCATTCCACCTAAGTCTTTGCTGGTTTGCACTGAAAATTGTCGTTGCAGTTCTGGATGGGCTTTTGATGTTTTGAACCCTTTGATTAGAATGATGTCTTTGCCACAACGTACTGATTCAGGCCGGCTGTCATAATATGTTCTCCATTCCGTTGTGAAGTCAAAGTCGCAGGACAAGATTGTTCCTATAAAAAGGAACAGACCTCATCTAAAATGTTTTTTATCAATATTTATACACGAGACTCCTTTCAGCTTGGAAAATTAACAAATTAACAACCTATTTACAATATTTGCTTAAGTAGAAAAAAATAAAGTACTATGAATTGCTGCGCTACCAATGGGTCGTGTTGGGGTCCTGCATATTCAAAGGTTCAAAAGATACTCTCTAAAACCTGTTTTAAAACGAGCGATTGATTCTTTCTCTCGAATGTTTTCAGGGATATCGTTCCAGTTTTGACACCAGAGAAGTAGAAACTTCGCTTTGCATATTCTAAGCTAACTTCGGGAATCTGCAGATCTCCACGATTTCTGGTTCTATACCCTGAAATCTGGGATCTTTTAGTGAACTTAGGGCGAAGATTTTCGGGACAGAGGTCATGCAAAATTTTATATGTCATGACTCCTTGCAGAAAACTAATGAGGTTGAAATAAAAGTAGCAGGGAACTTGATTCGGTAGTCTGTAAAAAGATGTATTCTTCTAAAAGGTTAATCGTTAACTCAGATGAGGAAGCTAACTGGCCAGTTCCAGCGCTCTATCCTTTAAGAAACTTGCTTCTGTCAGTCAAAAACTTTAAAGATACATTTAAATAAAAATCGAACTTGTAAGGTTAATAATCTTTGATCGCATTCAGAAAAATTCGCAACATTTTGTGCTGAGAAATTGAGGACAATTCTGCTTTGACTTGGCTTAAGGCATTGATTTCCATCTCTGATACATAGCCTTTGAGAAAGTATCTCAGTGTATATTTTGGCTGATAGAAGAATTACAAGAAACACTGACAATAATAAGAAAAATATTGCATATAATCTGTAGTTTTTTCATTCATTCATTCATTCATTCATTCATTCATTCATTCATTCATTCATTCATTCATTCATTACTTAATTTTAAGTAGGCTGGCATGATTTCTGGCTCTTTTACAGCTAATTTAGGACTAAATAGTGTGATGATCCCCTCTTTATTAGCTCTACAAATGATCGTAAGCCAATCAAAATACATGAAACTTACCTGTCAGGACAGTATGAACTATTCTTCTAATCGCCTCCCATGTATGCCTGTTTGGCATGTGATGCGCTAGTATGATTGAAGGAACTACCTCTCTTTTATCTAATAATTCTTCAAAGAAGTCGATCCATACCTTAAATTGAAATTAGTTCCATTAATAAAATACTTCCGCATTGATAATTTAGTAACAGTAGTTAGGATTTTTTGAGTACTTTTAGTGACTGGAAGTGCACAGTGTCTGGTGTTCCTCGAGGCTCAGTACTTGGGCCACTATTATTCAATTTATTAATCAATGATTTTGCATTCGCTTTACAGAGCTCCCAGGTATGCAGAATCAAGCATCAAAAAGTTATGCAGACAGATAACTACTGTATTGTTGGTATGAAAAACCGACAGATTTTTCTCTGCAGTTGTCTTGATAAGTAAGAATATGAAAGCATTTTGAAGGCAACAATATAAACGGTCATTAGTGAACTTTCAAAAAGAGTGACAATATAGCAAGCAAATCGTAACTATTCGCCAAAAATCAACATCCTAGAAAAGATTCGATGCTGCTTGAAATATGGTGTACCTGTGAGGTATCATACGGATGCCCATTGCTGTATGCTCGATAGATATAAACTCCTTGGTCCATGAAGAGCATTTCTGCATTTTCAATTTCCACGCCATTCTCGTCATAGATGCTTGCAAATGCACTGTCACTTCTCATACCTATTAGGAAGAGCAAATGTTAAATATAAAAAATCAAGAAGATTTAGGCCCCGTTTACATGATACTATGTTCACTTCATATCAGATTCGTTTCATACCAGATAAGCGTTCTGTTTACACAATCACGACCCAATCGACTCCGCTGGAAAGTGGTATGAAACCAATCCGGTACAAATCGGATTGGGTAAAGTGCCCGTGTAAACGCTCGAATCCGGTATCAACTCGCTCCGCAACCTCAGTTACACACTCTGTGGCCTCGACCCCATGTCATATTTGGTGCGCTTTTTTGAGAATTTGTGGTTTGATGATCGAACGCAGAGGCTCTGAAACGAAGCATTGTACCCCGCAGTGCGGAGTAACTGTTCTCATGTAAACAGGACGCCTATCTGGTATGAAACCAATCCAATATAGTTCAGCAAATCCGATATGAAGTGAATCAGGTATCGTGTAAATGGGGCCTAAAAACTCAGCTCAATACAGCTTTATAATGAAACAGGCGAGGCTCGAGTCGTTTAATTATAAGAATTAGGAATCAGCGATTTCAAACAAACAGCATTTGGAAGTAAGCCATGACCATTAATGCAGATTTTAACATTTGAAACCCAGTTTTTCATATGCTCCACTTCGCCCTTTGGTGTTTAGCGAGGNGAACGCAGAGGCTCTGAAACGAAGCATTGTACCCCGCAGTGCGGAGTAACTGTTCTCATGTAAACAGGACGCCTATCTGGTATGAAACCAATCCAATATAGTTCAGCAAATCCGATATGAAGTGAATCAGGTATCGTGTAAATGGGGCCTAAAAACTCAGCTCAATACAGCTTTATAATGAAACAGGCGAGGCTCGAGTCGTTTAATTATAAGAATTAGGAATCAGCGATTTCAAACAAACAGCATTTGGAAGTAAGCCATGACCATTAATGCAGATTTTAACATTTGAAACCCAGTTTTTCATATGCTCCACTTCGCCCTTTGGTGTTTAGAGAGGGGCAAATCACTCAAAAAATAGCGTACGAGATTTTGAGATTTTAAAAATCTCTCAGATTTTTCAAAGATTTTTGAGATTTTTTCTGAGATTTTCAAAGATTTTTTAAGATTTCTAAGACCTTTTGAGATTTTGAGATCTTTGAGATTTCAAAATTTATCGAGATGTTCAAAGATTTTGGACATTTTGCAAGATCTTGCAAGATTTTTTCAAAATTTTGCAAGATTTGTGAGCATTTAAACAATTTTTGAGATTTTCAAAGAATTGACAAAAGATTTTTTTGAGAATTTCTTTCATTTGTTGGGGGAGATTTCTGGGATTTTTTGACATTTTCGAAGATTCTTAGGATTTTCTTTGGGATTTCTAAGATTTTATGAAGATTTTTGAGATTTTCAAGATTTTTCGAGTTGGGATTTTTGAAGAATTTTTAAGATTTTTACGAAAATGTACGAGATTTTTGGAGTGATTTGCCCCTCGGTGTTTAGTGCTGTTTACAGCTTGACATTGTGGGAATTTGCTCACTTACTACAACTAAAAGGGAGGGTGAAAATTGTAACGAAATGCAGGAAATAACTTTGAGGCAGCAAAATGATAGCCCAATACACTCGGTGAAAAATAGTTACATGAATTGACAATGGCATAAAGAATAGCTCTGAAAATTTTGCAGTTAAATGACCAAGAAAGCTTTATATACATGCTAGCATCTTCTGTGGATAGCAGTAACTTTTTGCTTAATTTAGCATTGTCTGTAAATGTTACCAACGCATCCTTAAAGACCCTCTGCTAACCATGAGGCTTTGCGTGCTGCGCATGAAAAAACAGCACAACACTGGCCTAGCATCAGAGACTTTCAGATAATCTGGAAGTCCATTTGCAGTGCATTCTGGGATGCAAAAGCAAAAGCAACGGCGTGCAAAGCCACATGGTTAGCAGAGGGTATTTAAATGAAAATACCTATTTCTAGTGGTCTCTCGCAATGATCTCCATTGGGTGCGTAACAACCAATAATCTGCGGACCACAACAGGCTGCACAGTCAAGGAATGAGATATTGACTTTGGCGTTGAATGATTTTGGTCTGAGCTTTGTCGATGCTTTAGCCTCCATTTCAGTTTCTATTCTTTCTTCGTCGGCGAGTAATTGTAGTCTTCTGCCATGTATACGAGGTTGCTGGTTTCTGCTAAGCTGTTTGTCTATAACCTGTATGAGAAGAAACGGTATGTTGTTAATATTAGCTAACGGAGCTAAGTAGAGGTAATCTATAAATAGGACAAAGAAAACGCCTATGCACGCTATTGTTCCTGTAGCTAAACAATATCCACACACATGTAGAAATTATCAAATACAATAGGCTAATTTTAGACTTGTAGAGACTTTGAAAGCAGGGGTGGCGCCAGAAATCTTCCGACAGAGGGGCTGGAACTTCTGATAGGGGGGCTAAAATGACTAAAAACTGCAGTTTTCGTACGTCATTTTGCCAAATTCACTCCGAAAATAACTAAAATTTCCTCCGATGGGGGGGGCTAGATGCTTCCGACGGAGGGGCTGTAGCCCCCTAGCCCTCCCCTTGCGCCACCCCTGTTTGAAAACCAGTTGCTCTCAAACCATTTATCAGATTCCTATAAACTGATGATACCTGTGTTGCTAGAATAGCAACTTGAATAAGAAAATGCAGTTTGTCAAAATCGGTCGTATCGTTCTCAAATTACAAGCATCTCGAGTTAGCCTATTTATCTCCGTCAGCGAAATTTCTGTTTAAATTTTTCAGCTTTTTAACAACCTTGCACTTTCAACGGAAATTTCTCAACTCTCGACGCAACAATTTTGACAAGTTAGGTATCAAAATTTAAAGGGAGTACAAAGACCAGCAGCCTTTGCCATCGTTTGTTGTTGTTTTTGTGAATTTCGTACAGTCAGTTATTCTGGAAGCTGTGCAGAGCAAGTCCCTGACGGTGCGCAAAGCATGCTGGTCTTTGTACTCCCTTTAAGATAACAATCGACAAAAATAATTTACCAAATTTCAGAATGATTTAAAAAATAAT
>REGM01000183.1:152438-175780 GCA_004194415.1 Aurelia aurita
TAATTAATTTCTTTACAATTGGTACAGAAGGAACAGTTTTAAGCAAAACTAATAAATACCAGACTATTTACAATGCAAAGTGAAAATCTATAATAGAAACATGAATATATACATGAATCTATAAACACATCATCTGCAGATGTTGCAATTGCACTTATCTCCCTTCCAGCTCTTAATCATAACTTTGAATTGCTTTGTGTTTTGGGCAATTTTTATTATGTCAGATAGCGTGTTCCACAGACTGTTTAATGATGGTTAGGTGCAATGCTGCAGTGTCGTATCAGGTTAGATTTTTGGAAAGATATCCTTCTGCTTGAAAGTCTTTTTCAAAAATCTATCAAATCTTCCAAAAAACTGCAAGACATGGAATCTTTTTAATCAAATTTAGCTACCGAATTGAAGTAGGAATGCAGGCCTCTTTAAAAATCAATGGGCATAAATTTAACCGAAATCTCTACCTCCGGAACCCTTCTACTTTCTGGACTTTTGCGGATGTCAGGAGAGCTGAAATGCTATCCAAAAGAACCCGGATATTTCGTGGAGTTCAACAGGAAATTTTTTTTGTGACAGTTAATCTCACCCGAAAATACCCTCAGGAATAATATTCTTTCGAACTAAGAAAAAGGTGTCGTCAGAATTTTCTATTAATGTATTGGCAAATGGCCAAAAAAGTTAAGAAGATAATGAAATTGTCACAAAATCCAAATACCTAGTAAAGCATTAAGCTTCTCTTCATCCTTCAACTCTGTCCGGTCTAAGTTTCTGGCCAGTTTCGGAATCATGACCGAGCAAATCTGAAACGTCGATGATGATCCAAATTCCATGCATTTTACACACAAGCCTAGCGTTTTAACAGCAAGTTCTGTTTTGTCGATTTTCCAAGAAATATGTGACTTCCTTGTTTCGAATTCTCGGAAATACGAAGCTGGAAGACTTCCTGGTATGTCAGGTAGATATGATTGATTGAATAAGCCTGGGATGATACTGGCAAAAGTATAACTTGTATTTTCTCCATTTTTGATTGTACAGCAAGCGAGTTCATACATCAAAAGAAAGATCGTTTCAATTTCATCTTCATCTCTTTTGTTTTTAGGCTCATTTTCTATTGGTTGATTTTGGTTCAATTCCAAGAATTTGCTTTGTTCTTCCTGTATTGATTGATCACATTCTACTTCCTCCTTTTTAGGACTGGATTCAACTCTATCATCATTATCGGTGAAAGCAGTTGATTCTTGGTGTGTTGTGGCCGAGCAAAGCAATTCTTTAATAACTGCTAATGCATTAGAAACTGCTTCGATGCGATGTTCACATTTTATGATGTGCTCCCTAAAAGGTATGTGAAATTTATCAACAAATAAAATTGCTAAAAAGCTTGACTTTTATTGATGAATATAACAATTAGAAGAACTAGCTTTACTTAGCATAAGCGTCGAATTTTTGCATAACTTTAAAATTAAACTTGTGAAATGTTATTCCGCCATTCTTTCAAATGATTTGCTCGAAGGGAACTTTAAGTAATTAGCCATAATCCCAGATAGAGCATTTTTGGTATCATCATTATTTTCGGAATTACAACGTTTTTTAGATTTCTGCTAATTTTTAAGTTGTGGCGTCATCAAAATGCTAAATCGTAAACCATAAAAGCTACAGACGTTTGCTTGCTACCATCATGTAGAGCTTCGAAAATTTTTCTATCTCAGCGACCGGGTGTCGCTCGCGTCGCTACGATCGCTGGCAGAAAAAAGTGATAATTTCCATCAAATCGTTCGTGTCGCTACGGTCGCTGGTACGTTTTTTCAGCGACGGGAACGCCACGAACGATCATATGGAAACCAAGCTTAAAAGTCAAAGCAAAATATTGCATAATCCATCTAATGAAAAGATTTAAACATATAAGTTAGCCTATTCACTAAAACACAGATGCCATTTATTTGTAAATGTCAGTATTTTTTTTATCCACCCAGTAGATATCAAAATATTTTGATACAAACCTGGTAGATTTTGTTGACTTGAACAACGATTGACTTTTTTTCAAGTACCATAGTCCCTCGCCTAACAGTGAATTTTGATGTTTTGATCGAAGAGCCAATGACCCATATTCAAGCGCCTTGCAAATCAGTTTGCCATCTTTGCACCCTAGAACTATGAATATTCATAGAAATCAAAAAGTTGCTTCGAGCCTCTTAGAAATTACTTTTGATAACATCGCCATCCTCGCATTGACAAAGTTTGGCTCTTTGATGTCGAGGGCCGAAATGCTTCTGCCTTCCCTAGAATCGTTAGCTCTTCTCTACTGGAAGCTCTGGTTTTGGTCTAAGAGGAAATTTCACACTTGCTGATTTATTGCTCTGCAACCAAGTTACAGAAAATTGTCAGAGAAATATCAAAATTTAATTCATCCATTGAGGATTGACATAAAAATAGCTTTGGGGTGATTTAACGAAATGTCTTGGCGTCAGAATTTTTCAAACTTGTATACAGTTTTTTTTGGGACACCCGGTACCTTTTGGCAAACGCTGATACATCATTTTGGAACAGCCAGTATTTTTATTCATTTATTCCTAGGTGAGTTTCAATACGTACCTGGTGTTAGAATATTTGGTAGATGAATCAGTGATGCTTTGGATGGAGGGATATTAGCATCAATTGATGACATCATAAACTCGAGAATATTCGCAAAAATGTCGGCAGCAGCATCAAGGTATGTCTCTAAAATAAATAATATGAATGATACACAGCTGAAATCGTCCCATAAGTATCTGATATTGATATGGTTTTGAAGGTCGTGCATTTGCAAAACAATTAGCCTACATCACATAATTTTTTCAAGAATTTATTGAATTAGAAATCCTACTGCCAGTCTTCAAAAGGCATTTATTTACATACAGGTAAAAAGCATTGTATAAGAAATTTCATTTTTGTTGCTCGGCCTAAGAAATTTTTCTAAGACTGGAGTCGAAGAGTTTTCTTTTTACAGTTGCAGTTCACAGGCCACAGGATGGCTCCTACAAGAAGTAATATTCCACACTGATAATAGAAAATAGCCACAGAGTAATTTGCAGCTCGTTTGAAATGATAAGTGAACTCCTGGAAGGTTATTTGACTACATGTATGGAAATAAAAATATTTCACGAATTTGACTTACCGGTAAAAGAAAATCCCATTAAAGCTTCCATTCTTTCAGTGAAGCTAATTTTCTTCCACGCCTTCTGCAAGCTGACTTCATTGAGATTTTCGTGACATAGAAATGCGTAAACAGTCCTGATAATTTTTGTAGGTATTTCTGATATTTCTGTATGAAGTTTGAGCATCTGCAATAAAGATTATTATCTTTATCTTTATTATTGTATTATTGTATAAGGAGTAATATTTGTAACTTAAAAAATTAATAAATACAAATTCCTCAAAATTACAATTCGTTCAATGATAGACGTATTTGAAATGGTCGATATGGATGCAACATGATTGAAATGAATATTTCCAAGTAGCATCGCTTCCCCGGGGGGGCCACTTGGTACCTGATGTGTTATCATGCTCGTACAAAAAAACGCGGGAAAGGGTACCTTTCTTCAATGTAGGCACGGGCCCGCGCGGGCCCTCGTTTAGGGGTGCCAATTCGAGCGTAATTTAAAAAAAGGATGTACTTTTTTGCATTTGATAAATCGAAACGCTTCTGTGTTGATATTTTTAATCAAGCATTTTAAAATAGAATTTGAATTAGGAAAATGTGTTAGGCAAGTTCAACTACTTTAGGTTTAACTCTTCGTCCCTGATTCATCACACAGAATCACACTGGCCATACCAACAATTTTGATAAGTGACTTGTCCGCGATTAGGGTACCTAAACTTGACAAATTCAATGTGACACGGGAAAGGGTATGTTCTCAAGAAAATTTTCCGCGATTAGGGTATGTATTTTGCTAAAAAAGGTCGGCGTTTAGGGTGCATGTCTTGCACCTTTGTACGAGCATGATACTATAGAAAAGTATAGGAGTGGCCCCCCGGGATCGCTTCTTTACTATTGCCAAAAGATAGAGATGCTTGAGACTATGGACAAGATTGCATCCTTTTTCCTCAACATTTTCAAAAAAGCCAAATAACTTTAAAATCTCGAATTCATTTAGTTCTTTGCATTTTCATCTCAAACTCTCGATTTTTTGCAAATTTGCGCTAAGATTTATGAGTTTATGAGGCAAATATAGACTATCTGGAACACTTAGCACCAATAAGTCTTAATTCATGGGGAGTAACAAAACATGATTGTTTTTACCTTCTTTATAACGATTTTGCAATCATCAAATATCACTGAAATTATTGCTGTTATATTTTCTTCTTCCAATGAATTAGTTGATATGTCATCGTTATCATTCTTCTAAAACAGAGTTGAAAATAGATTGATCATCATCATCAATAAAACTCAAAATTATTAAACCAAAATCCAATTAAATAAAAATCCAAGTTTATATTCAGGTTCTCAAACTAGTTTCTTTAGTAAACCTTTTTACAGAATGATTCATAGAAGGCTTTTCGAGGCAGCCTTTCTATGGCAGTTTCTCTATTTTTTTTTCAACATAAGTTCGAATGCTTGTCGAATGCGAAGTATAATGTCTGAGAGTTTCCTCATTTCAGTATATGAATAAAAAAGTCTGCCTAGCAGACAATTGCACTAAAGATGGCGTCCAGGAATTTTTTACCAAGATCGTTTGCGGTATTGAAGGAATCAACCAATCAAATCATCGAGCTACAATGTGACGCAAAGCATCATCGTAGAAAACTCCTCTC
The DNA here is from genome assembly GCA_004194415.1 of Aurelia aurita. Lineage (NCBI taxonomy): Eukaryota > Metazoa > Cnidaria > Scyphozoa > Semaeostomeae > Ulmaridae > Aurelia > Aurelia aurita. The sequence continues at coordinate 157,221 of REGM01000183.1, forward strand.
CGCCATCATTAGCACAATCGTCTATTGCTTTAGCCTGCGTGCAGCCTCTACTGTAACTGCGGAGGATGACGGAGGGGAGGAGAAAAGAGCGGAAAACTCCCCCAGTAGAGTCTGCACGGAGTCTACTGGAGGGGCAACCTCTCTGAAAAAATAATCAGTAGAGTCTGCACGCAGGCTACTATTGCTTGAACTTTGTATACATTCTATATATTTTGATCACCTGTTTCTAGCAGTTTATTTCTACTGATTGAATTATGTAAGTCCCCTCGTTAGGTTGATGTTCCCATGTTACCCTATTGTAATGTAGGTTTATAGGTAGGCCCTGAGTTACTGTAAGGTCATTTCTGATGAAGTGAAAGCGAAAGAAAAACAAATGTTCTGTATTGTTGAAACATTTCTGTTTCTAGCATGACATAGCTGATACGATTTGACAACAGTTTATAATGATAAGATTTTATATGATAAGTAAGCACCTACCTCTTCATTATAGTTGTACGCTTGTTTGATTTCAAAGAGTAACTAGAAAAAGTAAGCAAATCGACAATAAAGTTCTGTGTGCAAAGAAGAAGACAATTTTTCCAACAAAGTACTGTTTACAATTGTAAGAAAAACTGAAACTGATAAATATTCACCTAAAGAAACGTTTTGTCGACAATAAATTAACTGCAAATGTTTGCTTACCAGTGTTAGGTTGATGCTTTCATAAATAAGCTGTTCTTGGTCAGTCACTTTCTCCATTAATGAATCCACAAAATCAGCAGCCCTGAAAATTGAAGCAGGAGATAAACATGCTTCTTTAACAGTGTCAATAAGAATCAGTCACAAAACAGCATTCACTAACAATAGTTGGTACTTCAAGAATTATCAATATAATTTTTAAAACTATAATGGAACCTCATCTCGATGACTTTAAGGATGTGTTTGATCGCTAATTCCAAACCTACCAAATTCTGAAAACAGGAGACTTCGCAGAGACGGAAATATATTTCCCAATCAAACACACAAATCTTAAAAACAGCAGGTTTTGGATTCACCATTGCGATTCGCTAATGAAAACGAGGATCTCTCCAAAGTCTGCCAAACCTTCTGCCTTTTGGAGCAGAAGGTTCAAAAGGCCTTCCAAACCTACCAAACCTACCGTTTTGAGAATTTCGGAGTCAATCAAACATAAATTTGAGTCTACCAAGTCTACCGTTTTCAGAATTGGTACCAATCAAACACACCCTAAATGTTAATATTTATCTGCATCGTGTTGCACTCAGCTTCAAGCCGGCAATGAAATATTGAAAGGCTAGAAAGTAGTTTACGAACTTGAGGAAGAGCAAGCAGGGTTTATTTTACTTTCTAATTATTGATACGATGGAAGATCTGCTACATGATTTGTATATCTCACCGAAGTTCTTCCCAAAATGTTTGAAATTCTTGAAGTCCATACTTTTCAGCAATTTGCTGCACCTATACGACAAACATTCAAGGGGGTCAGGTTTGCATTTCGCCCGGCAGCACTTAATATTGGGAGTTTTGATATTATTAAAAGAGGCTTGAATTAATAAATTATCAAAAGATAATGTGAAGCAGTTATTAGATGATTGAATGATTGCTTGATTGAAAAATTAACTGATAGGTGATTAGGCAATTAGCAGATGAGGTGATTCGACAAGGAAAAAATTAAGTAACTGTTAAGGTTCGAAGAAATAATGTAAACAAGTAAAACGTAAAAATACCTGGATCGGTATAAAACTTCCTTGTCGTTGCTGAAAACCAAGTTTAACAAGCAGCTCTTTACCAGAAGTTTGCATCCAGTCCAGGGCATTTGAGATCTCGTCTATTTTCTGCCTTTGGGATAGAATAAAAGAAAGAAGATGTTATTTATATTCTGTCTGCATTTATCACCGTTCACACCTGCTATTCTTGACAGCTACCGTTAGAAATGTACAAATACGTACCGTAGATGGCCTTATAGAGAGTAGAAGTCTATCGATTGACCGACTATTGCATTGAAATAATTGGGTACTTGGAAGTCTCAACGTTTTCTAAACCTGATTGAAATAGGCACAAATAAAAAAGATACTGAGACAAATAGGAAAGTATTCGAAGTCTTATTTACCTGATATCCAGTGGCTGATTTTGATTTGCTGCCTTGCACGTCTCGATTTCTTTCCATAGTGAATGTTGTATTTGGATTCTAAGCCTGGAATCAGATGTAGCCAAAACCATTTAAGAATCTTAACATTAGGGGCATCTAAAGGTGTTCTATCATCACATTGCTACTCCCCTTGGATGATTGTTCAATTGTAGAATGTATAATTATAGCAAGAGGAATCAAGCATAAATCTTTATGAAACATTGCATGGATGGTTAATGCATCTTTTGTTTGGTTTTATGGCTTCAAAGGAACTTCAGGTACGTTGCTATAATACTACCGGGTGCGCCAAAAAAAAAACTATCCACGTTTGAAAAACCGTAGTACCTAGAGTTCTGGATGGATTTGAATGAATCCAACTTTGGTTGATAGCAGAGAGACTGAAGTATTTTTGTGATTTTTCTCGTGTTTTTATCAGCAGAGAAAACATAGATAAATTCAACTTTACGAAAATTTGTTTGTGGCGAAATGNTTGGCCAAATTTCGGATAGGGATGTGCCGCCAGCATCTTCAAAATGGTACCCTTGGCTAGACTAATTTCTAGACCAAAAGTGCCATAATTTGCCGTTTTCTAGGCATAAATCACCAAAATTTCGCCTTCTCTAGACCAAAATCGCCAAAATTTTGGGACTCTAGACACAAATTAAGAAAATTTGGCCTTTCCTGAACGAAAATTGCCAAAATTCATACCCTTGCCTAGACTGGCATAGACTAAAATTGCCAAAAAGCATACCCTTGGGAGCGGCACATCCCCAGGTACCTTTACTATGGAAGAACCCCCCCCCCCGTGAATTGTAGCAAGAGGAATCAAGCATAAATCTTTATGAAACATTGCATGGATGGTTAATGCATCTTTTGTTTGGTTTTATGGCTTCAAAGGAACTTCAGGTACGTTGCTATAATACTATATGTAGCATTCCTAATATCTTGATTGTTTTCACAATAACAGCGGTTTTCTTTTTATTGAAAGAACTCGTGAAAAGTTATGAAAAAAATTTAAATAATCGTAGATCCTAAATTAAACTATGAAAAACGGTACAATCTTCAAGAGAACCATAGTTTATAATATATGAGGATCTATAATATGGCAGTAAGCAGAAATCTGTAGCTTTTCTAGTTTACGATTTAGCAATTTGATGATGTCACATTCTCAAAACTGGCCCAAGCAAAGAAGATGCTGTAATTCTGAAAATAATCAAGATATCAGAAATGCTATAAACACTATTATAGCAACTTTAAGTTCCATTCAAGCCATTAAATCAAACAGAAGATGCATTAACCATCCGTGTAATGTTCTTCTAAAGATGCCAAAGATTTGGAGGCTATGCGGAGGAATCATCCGAAAAGAATTGACTTTCACTTGTTGCATTCATACCTGAGATTTTCTTTGGTTCTCTGTTCAATACCAATAATCATTTTCCAACATTTCTGAAATAGAGAAGATTGGCATCTAGAACTGGTATGATTGATTAAAGTTCAATTGGGACCCTAAAGTGTATCATATCTGATAACGATGCTCGAATATATGATTTTGCAGTGTTTGATAGACCAATAGGAACACCTTTAAAAATGATCCCAAAGATTTGTCATCAATTTTCAAACTGAGTGTGGTGTTAAGAAGATGTAATAATCCTTATATTTCAAGGAGAAACAAGCAAAACATTTCATGTGTTGCAAGATAGCTCGGATTTAAGTGGATTTCTAACAGCAACTTCACTTGTGGTTTCACTTGAGCCACTAAACTAAACCTTCCAATATCTCTTTGTTTTGAATTTGCATATTACAGAGGAAATTCTCTTTTCAGGATGGATATTTGATTGTCTGATGGTGATGCCATGCTTGTTTACATGTTCCTGATCCAGCCCATCGATCCAGCCCCTTTATAAAAGGCTGCAAAACAGAAGTAAGACATTTGAAACTATTATTAGAAAGGAGATTTTGTGGGTAAAAATAATTTCCAAGGTGAAAGCAGAATTTCACACTTTATGCGAAAATAAACTTTCTTACCTGCCACATATAAACAGAGCATTTTTCTTGCTTGAGGATTGCAAAAAGGGTCTCAATCATCCATCCAAATATTCTTGGGGAACTGTCAAGCATTGGAGTAATATTTTCAAGACCAATGACAATTGTACCAAGCTATGAAGAAATTAATTTAGTTTTTTTATTGGAATTCAATCTTGTCTACCTGATAAGCTTTATAATCTAAAGAGTAAGAAGATCCTTAAATTTTTCTTGGGTAGCCCGACTGAGAATACACTGATGTACTGACTTAGTTCAATGTAAGCATTTTTTGAAGGAATAATTTTAGGACCATGACACATGTACTTGATTCATCTAATAATTTGAAAAACCTACTATACAAAAAAGGAGAAATAAGAGGAACAATCCTTTCTTGTCGAAATCATGTTTAGGTGATCACCAAAAAGCAAAAGAAAGTTCAAATGTCTGGATGTTTGAAATAAAATTAGTTCTTAATTGAATTACTAACCTGCTGTGAGACATCACTATTTTGTACCACACTTTCACAGCCCAGGAATAAAATCTCCAAAGGGTTGAGCTTAAACCAATCCCTATAAAATATAAGATAAACAAATAAATAGATAGCATTTACTGGAGAAAAAGAACAAAAAAGTTGAGAAGGCGTTTTCTAAAATGTTAAATTTGGCATAAAACAGTCAAATATAGATTTTTGCAAATAACGTTTCAGCAAATAGATTTTTTGCAAATATAATCCCTAAAGGCTTGAGTTTGAATCAACCCCTACAAAATATAAGATTTTGAAGAAAAAGAACAACAAGGATAAGAAAGAGTTTTCAAAGATGTCATCGTTCAAATATAGATTTTTACAAATCATCGTTCAACTGAATTGAACACAGATATATGTAGATGTCTGGAAAATAAATAGATGAAAAATCACAGAAAAAATACTTATGAAAACAATTAACCTGTGGAAATAAAACAAGCAAACAGTCACAAAATTCAATTAGAAATAATAAATACAACTAAAACCAGATAAAAAATAGATGAAGCACAATGCCCGGGGGGGTACATGACTTGTGAATGGACGGGGGTCTGCCGCCCGGTTTTCAGAAAGCCACCCACTTTTATGATGAATTTTGGTGGAAAACCACCCATTTTTAGCCATTTTTTGGCAATTTCAGCCAAACCGACCCATATTTATGGAAAATCTGCCGAAAAATGACCCTTGTTTAGAGAATTTTGGGCCCAAAAACCCACCTATATGGGCGGCACATACCCGTACTATCAACATGTTATGTACCCCCCCCCCGGGGCACAATGAAAATCAAAACTTGCCTCTCTTCTGATATTGTTCCTTTTCTATGCCTAACCTCTTCCAGAGAATAAAGAAAGTCTTTCCATTGCAACGGAACATCAATCTGTCAAGATGTAAACACAACTTTTTAGAATAAAAGCTATAGATTAAATTAATCTATATTTCCTCTTTCGTTACACTTTCATACATTTCCAATATTTTTCTTCAAAAAATTCACCATTTCGTCTATTTACCTCTTTATTTGTAATTTTGTTGAAGTTGTTGATTATATTGTAGTTGAATTATTTGTTGAAGTTTGTACAAATTTTTTTTATAAAAGAAACTGGTTCATAAGAAACTAGTACTAGGATGGCCAACAATTTAAGAAACTCAAGTCCTAAGTTCAAAAAGAGCTAAGCAACTTCCAAAAGCAAAATTCAAAGATAGTATGACAAATATGTCGTTGAGCCCTTGTTCTTGAGTAATATTAACCAACAGTTTTATGTTTTGAAGGAACAATTTCTTTTGATGTGTGGGCGGTATTTAACGAGCCAAAAGAATGATAGTGGAATGCAATCAATTTCGACATCAATTTTACACCCATCAAGCTACACCTGAAGTATTCTGAGATCCTTGAAATCGTTTAGCGCGATCGCAAAATCTAAAGATCAATTTCAACAACGTTTCTATATACCTTTTTGGTTTTAACTTCCGTGTTTTGATTCTCAGCATCCGCCATCAGCATCTCTGTTTTGGTTTTCTTGGAAAAGAGGCTATTGTGCTTTCAATAGAATGAATCTCTACATGAAGTATTAGAGTTGAAAGGACACATGGACAGTACAGGGACGCCAGAACTGATCAAGGCTGCTGATTTCATGACATTTTGAACAAAAAATGGACACTTTGCCCTTTCANGAGATCCTTGAAATCGTTTAGCGCGATCGCAAAATCTAAAGATCAATTTCAACAACGTTTCTATATACCTTTTTGGTTTTAACTTCCGTGTTTTGATTCTCAGCATCCGCCATCAGCATCTCTGTTTTGGTTTTCTTGGAAAAGAGGCTATTGTGCTTTCAATAGAATGAATCTCTACATGAAGTATTAGAGTTGAAAGGACACATGGACAGTACAGGGACGCCAGAACTGATCAAGGCTGCTGATTTCATGACATTTTGAACAAAAAATGGACACTTTGCCCTTTCATGACGAAGATGGCACTTCTTCAGATGATGTAGTTGAAGAGAAACAAGATCGTAAAGACCGTGAGAAGTGTAACAGCAGTTATAAGCCGATAAATCAAGAGTGCTTGGTAAGTTTCCAGTTAGGGCCTAAATTTTAGGCCCTACTAGATAGAATAATTTTTTTCAATTTCATGAATATTCTCAGCTAAAGCTACGTGATAAACTAATATAATATGATGCTAAAAATATTACGAAAAATGAATAACGTGTGAAATCTAATAATCGTAATACATCTAAACCAATAATAATGCTGAAGAGGACATATGGAAAGAGCTCGTTTGCATGGTTCATTAATATTTTTTAAATACAAAATTTTTAATTATACTATTGAAAATACTGTTTTGGTTATAAAAACGATTTAACTACGCAGAAAAATAGAGGCAAGCAGAGGATAGAGAGAGGAAGAAGAAATGATAAAGAAAAGCACCGGAGGAAGATAAAATAGAAAATAAAAAAGACCAGACTACCAGGCCTAATAAATAGAAAAAATTATGGACGTCCCAACAGCACTTATGTTTTGACAATTATTTGTTTGTTTGAATGTCTCAGTTTAAAAAGCAAGCAAGATTTTATTTTGTAGTTCATTTGATGTTTCATTCAAGAAAAGTTAATTGGTAAATGTATATTACCATGTATGTATATTAAATGTTAATTGGTAGCCTAATTTAATTCGTTAATTAATATGGGGACAGCTGTATCACTATCAGAAAAGCAAACACAGCAAAAATCAGACACTTGCCAAAAAGTAATTTAATCAACTATATTATTAATTGCCTGTTAAACTGGTTAAGCAAAATTTTGGCTTTAAAATTGTTGGTCCCAAGTCCTTAAAAAAGGCTGTAGAAATGGCTGCACTAACTCAGCGTTTATGTCCAAGAAGTCGTATTTCAATGCCATTTTGTTTTGGGTTTCCAGATGCTTTTATGAAAGGCCAGGGTGCATTCCACGTAAACTCCACGCCAAAGGTTACGCCAATAACAAAGTCATTTACGCCAGAAAACAATAGATCTATTGAATTCAATTAAATTTACGAGAATTGTCTATTGTTTCTATCAGATTTTCACGCCAATACGACAAGAAGATTTCCTTTGCACGCTGAAGATCTTTGGGGCCTAAGTGCATCATGGAATGCACCTTGTGACAGGAGGTTGCACTGCACATGAAGGAAGCAAAAACTCCTATTGCTTTGCCAGATATGTGATAAGCTTGCAATACCCTTGCTCCTTGATATTGCATATTTAAACCTTTCCAATTATCTTCATTTTGTTTTTCTAGTGGTTTGAACATGTATGCCCAAAAGACAAAGATGAGCAGCTAACAAACACTAAGTTTAAAGCCCACTCCGCTTTCAAGAAGAAAGATTACCATAAAGCACTATCACTGTATGAGGAATGCAGAGAGCTTCTGCCATCAAATGCTAATTTGCTGCTAAGGGAAGTGTGTGAATCTCAAGCAAGATGCCTGATAAAAATTGGAAGACATGGTGATGCTGAATCCATTCTGAATATGCTTGTAAGTAGAGTAAATGTTGATTTTTATTTGAACTCATTATATTCCAACTAAAATAACTACAAATGGTGTTTTCTAAGAGGCTCCCCATGGAACCCCTGGTTCAACCATTTGTGCATCAACTTTCGATATCATTCATGATGAAATTATGTGACTTTCAGGGATTGCTTCATTTGACAACAACGGAAAGAATTTCAAATAATGCTACACAAAAGAGAGCAAGTGCAAATTCACTCACATAAAAATTTCCAATGAAGGATCACTGATCACCCTAAAGATTGCTGCAAGACCCTTTTTGCCAAGATACATTACTTTCTACTATTGAATCCCCACAGAGTTGTTAAAGACTTGTAATTCAAATGCAATTTCTGTTGGTCGAAAATTCCTCACGAACAGTGTTCAATAGTCTTTCAAGTGAAAACATGCAATATGTCTTTTGAAAGAATGCTGTGTATCAAATTTCACTTTGAACTATTTTGCGTGCAGGTTGATGAAAAAGGAAATCCACAAGATTCAACACTTCAAGCTCTGTTATCAGATGTTTATTCTGCAACTGGAAACCTGGAAGGTTGGTTTATTGAAAAAGTCTTTGTTGTATCTTCTTTCAAGCAAAAATCACCAGGCATGTTTTGTGGGAATGTTGAGGGTTGCTGCCTTTCCCATCATCGTCAACTGTTTAATGATGGTGGTTCTGATTTTGGCTGAGAACAAATTCAAAGTTTGCTGATTTGATTTTCTAAAATCAAGTTCAACTTGATAATAAGGATAGGAAATATTTCAAGATGCAATTTAGTTATCAAGGGTTAAAGATCAAAATAATATTATGGCAAGTGAAATAAGCTCCTTGCATCAACATTTTTTTAATGTGTTTTTAGGGGAACTGGTACATGTCTAAAGGTTTTTTGTGTTTTTCCCTAGCTGCTGCTGATTGCTTAAAGAAGTGCGTAGATCTGCATCCTGATTATCCTAGCTATTTCCTGAAAATTGCAGATCTTTATATGAATTTACAAAAGTCAGAGGAAAGCTTCCAAAGACATCATGATGCTTGTTGTTGTGAAAGAACCGAATCAGAATGTGTTGGTGACAAGAAAAACAACAGAAGTAATGTTTGGTATTTCGTAGATATGTTTCTAGAAAATGTGAAACAAAGTTTAGAGAAGAAAAAGATATTAGTGGATGAAAAAAATATTAATGTTGATGAAATGATGGATTTTAGCATGCTGCAAAATAAAGAAGAAGACAAGATATGTGTTATTAATAGTTCTGATGGGGAGAAATATCTGTCAAAAAACCAAGATCCCACAGGAGGTAGTACTGAAAGTAAACCAACCTCAGGAGGCAAATTAAGTTCTTTAATTGAAAACATATTAAAAAATAATGGTTCTAATGATATTGGTACATGCTGTCATATGGTACAAGACTTGAGTGTTATGAAAGATGAAATGATTGAAAAAGGCTTTAGATGCTTCTGTATTGAACATGTACTGAAGTTTTTGAATTGCATGAACTCTCGGGATCAGGGAGATTTTGGTCAAGGTCAATTGCTATTTTCTAAAGACAGAGTTTGTGATGGAGAAGATAGGAATGGAATAACATCAAATTTGAATGCAAACATAGAAAATATTCATCGAACAACTTGGAAGCTTCTGATGAAATTGCCACAGATTTTTGCTACTGTTAAAGCGTGGTAAGATATCATTTAACTTCCTAATTATCTCATCTCTTGAATCCGTTTATATCAGGCTTCTGCTGTCGTGATTTGCCCCTTGTATAAGTAGTTTAGACTTTTAGATAAATAAGCGCTTGCTGAAAGGGTTTGGTGCTTGAACAATGACTTGGTTAGTAATTTGATTGACATTAGATTATAAATTTTTAGTATCGTTGGAGCTTGAGTTGAGGTGCCATGGCTAGCATGCCAGGGCCTCCGACGGGACNATATTCATCGAACAACTTGGAAGCTTCTGATGAAATTGCCACAGATTTTTGCTACTGTTAAAGCGTGGTAAGATATCATTTAACTTCCTAATTATCTCATCTCTTGAATCCGTTTATATCAGGCTTCTGCTGTCGTGATTTGCCCCTTGTATAAGTAGTTTAGACTTTTAGATAAATAAGCGCTTGCTGAAAGGGTTTGGTGCTTGAACAATGACTTGGTTAGTAATTTGATTGACATTAGATTATAAATTTTTAGTATCGTTGGAGCTTGAGTTGAGGTGCCATGGCTAGCATGCCAGGGCCTCCGACGGGACCAGAAAAGTGGGGGGGCCAAACTTTGCAAAAAAATTACCACTGCACAACATGATAAGCTGCCATTCAACTTTGCACTTATTTTGCAAAAAAGTGGGGGGACCATGGCCCCCCCGGCCCCCCCGTCGTCGGAGGCCCTGCATGCATGACAATTATAACCATGAGAGAGTAAAGGAAAACAACCCATTTCGACTGGTTATTTCGAAACTCGACATCTGTCAATATGAAAGCTTCAACAGCATTCCTTTCAATCCCAATTCTTCACAGTTTGTTCGTTTTCAGAATATAGAAAATCACCTAGAAAATATCTAAAGCAGCAAAAATTTAATAATTAGAAACTCGTAATTTCCCAAAAACTGGTTGGTAGAGGTTGGTAGACTCATGTCCAGGCATGACTCATTAAAAGCTGTGATTTTCGAGAAAGAGAGTGGTCTTAACATAATTTTATTGTTAACGTACCTTATATTTGAGTATTTGCATAATGAAACTTTGTATCTGAAATATTTTATACTCTTTAATTTTTCATCTCACTCTTTTAAATGCAGGTCATTACTACAAAAGTCTGTGCTCTACAGTAAAGGATTTGGAAGAGCATGTGAAGAGAAAAAGCTAACGAATGTACGTAAGAAGCAATTTACTTACGTCTTTATCCTGTCTGTAATATAGAGCTGGGAACTTGGAGATTTTAGTTTCAAAAGTCTTGTTTCTTTGTAATTATGNTATATTTGAGTATTTGCATAATGAAACTTTGTATCTGAAATATTTTATACTCTTTAATTTTTCATCTCACTCTTTTAAATGCAGGTCATTACTACAAAAGTCTGTGCTCTACAGTAAAGGATTTGGAAGAGCATGTGAAGAGAAAAAGCTAACGAATGTACGTAAGAAGCAATTTACTTACGTCTTTATCCTGTCTGTAATATAGAGCTGGGAACTTGGAGATTTTAGTTTCAAAAGTCTTGTTTCTTTGTAATTATGAGAATATATTCGAAATGAATTTCCCTGATTGAAAGTTTTGCATTTTTTCCAGGTCGAACAAAAAGCAATTAATCTCTTAGGATCGAAAGCAAATGTGAAAATTTTAGCTCAGGTAAGAGACTCTGTATTTCTGCGCTCTGAATTAGATGGTTAAAATGCTCGAAGCAAATATTGGGACGACTGCACTTTAGCGGACGAACCTTATGTCATATCTCTCGGGAACGTGCTTAAACGAATACCCTACTAACCCTAACTAAACCCTACCTTACCCCAACTAACTCTACCTTACCCTAACTTACCCTAACTAATCCTAACTGTCCCTAACTTACCCTAAAACCCCCTTTCCAAAACCTTACCCTGACCCAAACCCTTACTCCATGACACATAACTTGCTCACATTGAAAGCTGGTCCGTTAAAGTGCAGACTAGCCCAAATATTTAGATCTATCCTTCTTCTTTCGATGTATGCTGATGTCTTCTCTTAATAGCCCTTTTTGCACACACAATAAATAAGATAGCTACCTCAGTTTCAAGGCATCTTTTGTGATCTGCTTTTTTACATTCGCGGCTCGACTAGTCGGCCGTAGAAATTCATTTGTCTGCAAGAGCTCATCGCTTTGTACTGGTGTGTCAATCAAAAGCAATGACTGCTATTGTTGCAAAATCTGCCGTTGCTCTGGCAATATCTATTGAATTTCCTTAGCTCTAAAGATGCAATTTCGTCGATAAGTACTACTCGAACGATTTTAAGTTGGCCCGGGCCAAGTGGTCAAATAACCTATTGTATTTGATACTCTCGGCACGTGCCATTTCAGTGTGTTGTAGCTAAGGAAACAATGGATGCGTAGGCATTTTCTTTAGCCTATTTATAGCGGCCGGTCAATATACCTATGTCCGTTTCTTTAACGAGCCAGCTCTAAAATGATTTGCACTATTTAACTGTGCATTCTGTAGAATGTCAAGTGCATATCGTATCTTTTCTTAGGTTTTAGAAAATGCACAATACTTGGAGAAGCAAGCATCAAGTACGGATCGTAAAGTGTTGAACTCGAACTGAAGAACGTATGTCTCTTAATAATGAAAATATTGAATCATAGGCTGTGCTTTAATGAATATCTTACGGTAGTGTTTTGAAATAAAATCAGATTTCGCCCCTCATTCAATCACAGGAGGCCCAACGTATAGTGGTAAGGAGGCCTACGCATTTATAAATTCTGAAGCATGAATTGTCAAAATCTTATCATACCTTAGAATCTCTTGTTGAAGTTTTCTTGTCTTTGTTTCGTATGACAGTCATTTCGTCTTTGTGTGTCCTTGCTCTTGGGCAATCAAATACAGCGCCTCGAAGAAGGCTAGCCATCAATGCGTAACCCGTCTGTTTTGAATTGCTTTAATACTGTGCTACTGTACTGCAGTATCTATGTATAATAGTAAGACAAGGAGCGCAACTTATTTCCAAACACATCAGCAGCAACTGTTTTCTTTTCACTTGCGTTGCATCACTATTGATCCAAACATGCAAAACGACACATCAAAATGTTGCTAATTTATCAGGCAACATCCTTAGATAACTTTCTGCTTGAATGATTTATCGAAACTCAACAAATTCAGCGGCTAAAGCTCATGTAGTCGGCCTTATTTATCTTTCTCCGTAGGCTCTGTAGCTACCTCTGGACCCATTATTCGAAATTCGAACGCGAAAACTCGACAAAAGTCAGAGCAGAAATCTTCATCTACCCCCGTTACTTGCCGATAAACTTACGTTGCTTAACAAAAGAGCGGGGGTAGATGAAGATTTCTGCTCTGACTTTTGTCGAGTTTTCGCGTTCGAATTTCGAATAATGGGTCCAGAGGTAGCTACAGAGCCTACGGAGAAAGATAAATAAGGCCGACTACATGAGCTTTAGCCGCTGAATTTGTTGAGTTTTGATAAAACATTCAAGCAGAAAGTTATCTAAGGATGTTGCCTGATAAATTAGCAACATTTTGATGTGTCGTTTTGCATGTTTGGATCAATAGTGATGCAACGCAAGTGAAAAGAAAACAGTTGCTGCTGATTTGTTTGGAAATAAGTTGCGCTCCTTGTCTTACTATTATACATAGATACTGCAGAACAGCAGTACAGTATTAAAGCAATTCAAAACAAACGGGTTTACGCATTGATGGCTAGCCTTCTTCGAGGCGCTGTGTTTGATTGCCCATGAGCAAGGACACAAAAAGACGAATTGACTGTCATATGAAACAAAGGCAAGAAAACTTCATATGTAAGTACTTTCAACAAGAGATTTTAAGGTAAGATAAGGTCTTGACAATTGATGCTTTAGAATTTATGCGTAGGCCCCCTCACCACTATACGTTGGGCCTCCTGTGATTCAATCAAAGGCCAGCTACACGAGGATTGTTTATACGATACTTGCTTGCAATATCGTTGCGAGGCAGATTTCAGCAGATAGTGCACCTTATGACATGCATGTGAGATCTGAATGAAAGAAAACAGCTGCCACTACTCGTCCCATTCTTCCCCAATATAAGCACCGTCTTAGGGTCCCACGCAATTCGCATCTATGATGTCTTGACGAGTTGTGACGAACTCTCTACAACAGCGAGCTATAGCTCCCTGCTCTGCAAGGGATATTACACGGTGAAAGTCTTGCAAGCTGTCTTGAAAAGGAAATTTGCATTCTGCATAAATACATTGTTTGCTGAAAACCTGTCTCGCGACGCAAGCATCTATTCCAAGCAAATTTCATGTGAAGATTTTATCATTGAAGGGTCTGTAACTTGTCGTTTTGCTTTAAAATGCGTAAACTGCAGTCTACTTTCTCTTGAAATAATTCGCGCTAGAAAGATGCAAGAAGATGTGTATGTATATCCCACTTCGCAGCTAACTTTATGTTTGTAACTTGGCCTTTGTCAAATGTCCTTGTTACGTGCAAAGTTACGAAATTGTTCTCACTCCTGATTCCTTGAACGGCATAAAAGCTGTACTATACTTGTTAAAACGGTCAAAATGCGAGAGCAATTTTCTCCTGTGACGGAAACTTTTAAGACGGAAGTATAGTTGTTTTGCCAACTGTTTCTCTCGTCGTAGTAATTTCNAAATTTGCATTCTGCATAAATACATTGTTTGCTGAAAACCTGTCTCGCGACGCAAGCATCTATTCCAAGCAAATTTCATGTGAAGATTTTATCATTGAAGGGTCTGTAACTTGTCGTTTTGCTTTAAAATGCGTAAACTGCAGTCTACTTTCTCTTGAAATAATTCGCGCTAGAAAGATGCAAGAAGATGTGTATGTATATCCCACTTCGCAGCTAACTTTATGTTTGTAACTTGGCCTTTGTCAAATGTCCTTGTTACGTGCAAAGTTACGAAATTGTTCTCACTCCTGATTCCTTGAACGGCATAAAAGCTGTACTATACTTGTTAAAACGGTCAAAATGCGAGAGCAATTTTCTCCTGTGACGGAAACTTTTAAGACGGAAGTATAGTTGTTTTGCCAACTGTTTCTCTCGTCGTAGTAATTTCAACAAACGTATAACAAATGTATTTTTTATGCAACGATTCGCCAAAAAATCATTTCGATTGTGACCTTCGATTAAACGCATTCGTTATTTCAACGTTCGAAATTTCATCTAAAATGTGGAAATGTCATTCGAAGCTCCAGAAAGCATGTTCAAAACACACCTACGCATCTCTCTGTTCACTCATTGTTCGAGATTGTTGTTGTCGATCGAGGTTGAGTGGGATTAGAGCTTTGCGAAGGAACTGTGGCTTCATTGCGCTCACGCTGATTGGCCAGCTGCTGCTTCTATTATGACGTAAGATAAATGAAGTATCATTAGATATAAAAGACGAAGTGTGCAAAGATTTTGACAGTGAAGGAAGGGTGATGCCGAGCGAATGGTGTATTTTTATCAAAATGGGCAAGGTTCTTTCAACACAATCAAGATTATCGCATCAAGATGCAAGAAGCTGCAAAGAAACGGTACGTACCTCTTAAGCTGAATTTAGACTATCTACCTAAGCCCCTGGTTTTGCTTTGTTTTAATTTTCTTGATAATTATGATTACATTGAAGGGGACGACTGCACTTTAGCGACGACTGCACTTTAGCGGACCAACTTAATGTCATATCTCTAGGAACTTATTTGACCAAATACCCTACTGACCCTAACTAACCCTAACTTACCCTAAAAAAAACCTTTTCCAAAGCCTGCTACTTTTTTTTTATTTTTTTCAAAGTTCTTCGTGAATCCTTTCAATAAAAAGAAAAACGCAATAATAATCAAAGATACCAAAGATTAACACTTACAACGAAGTACCTGAAGTTCCTTTCAAGCCATTAAATCAAACGACATGCATTAACCAATCGTGCAATGTTTTTTAAAGATTTGATTCCTATGCTGCAAAATGAATAATAATCAGTAATAATACTGCATCATCTCATAGTTTTGTAATTTTTCTAAAAAGACCTGCATATAAGAGCTTTGCCCTTATATTTTGGTATCAGGGCATGCTCTTGTATGCCAGATGCCCTTATATTCGTGTGTATACGGTATGAAGGTCTGCACTGTTAACGTTGGCGTACTGGAGTCTCTACGCATGCTGAATATGCAATATCAACCGCCGTCAGTTGCTGTATGCGTTGCACCACAAGTAGGTTAGCTCACAGCTGCTGTAATAGACTGATTACCTGAGTCTTGTGTTTCCCTGTGCTCTTTGACTTGATGATGTCGCTTCGGTCAACAGAGACTCATGATATTACTCTGAAAAACTTGACCCTATTTAGGCCCGCACACACAAGAACTTGTGGCGGCAATCAGCTCGCAAGATTCGACGAATTCTATTGTGATTCAAGCTTCAATCGATAGTGTGGTCTTTACACTNGTTTCCTCAAAAAGTTTGGAAATTGCGATGGTTTTATTTTTTTCAAAAGTTTTCTTGAATTCTTAAAAAAGAAGAAAAACCGTCTGATTCTAAAAATATTGAAGATTCCAGAAAGTCCAACGGTAGAATAAGTAGCTTTAGTTCCTTTCAAACCATTCAGTGCAAAGAAAGACAGTCTGATGCCTATGCTAGCAATGAGGTGTGCTGGTTTTTTGTCATTGAGGCACGATTTATCATTTACAGGTTGCTCTCATTGGAGTGAAGAAACGTTATATGCCGAATATGCACATATACGACAGAGAAGACGAAAGAGAGAGGAAGAAGGTAACTTTGTAGCTTCTAATACACCACTTCGGCGAACGGCCACCATCATGGAAATTTACCAAATTTCATCGTACGAAATTTTCAACTCCAGATTCAGATTCAGCACTCAAAATATAGTCTAACTGCAAGGTGTGATGTTCCTAGTCCTTGTTTTATTGAGTTTAACTTATGCATTTGGGTGCATGGTAAGAGTTTCCAGCTGCGTCATCTTTAGTGCAGTCGTCTATCACATTCATTGTAAAGTAGTTTCTTTAAGCGTAGAGTAGGGTAAAATGTTTGTAATGTAATTGAATTGGTTTGTAAGGAAAAAAAGTTTAAGTTTGTTTCTCTTTTTAAATTTGATCTTTTTATTACTTTATTGTTTGTTGGCTCTGGTACTCAGGAAAGGCATGCCCAACTTCAAGTGTGAATTCAGCTTTACAATATTAAGGGAGGACTGAATTTTCTTTTTCTTTCATTTTTCAGAACGAGCAATGGCTATGCAGCAACTACATACAGTACCTAACCAAGAAGAAGAATCGCACATGTCGCTAGAGGAAGTTGAGATCGCATTACCAATGAATAAACTTCATGCTAGTATATTTGACATAAGCGAAGGACATGATATTAATAATGAAGATATTACAAACAGTGAGGTCCCGCCATCTGTTGGGGATGATTGTTGTACTTGTCCCAAAGAAGGTATTTACCAGTTCTCCAAAGATTTGTTGATCGAATCTTATCTTTTTGAAATAATGAATCAAGAGTGTCAGGACACCTATAATATGATTGATAAATATTTATTTACGTTGTTTTGAGTGTTGCTGTCTTCTTTGTTTTGTCTCTCCCTGCCTTGGTTTTTAACAACATTTCAACTGACCTTGGCCTAACTGCTAAATCGAATCTAACTCCCTTGTATTCCTGTGTGTAAATGCGCCTTCACAGAAGAAAAGGCTTAGTTGAAATGTTGTTACAAACCAAGGCAGGGAGAGACAAAACAAAGAAGACAACAAGACTCAAAACAAGGTAAATAAATATTTATTAATCACATTATAGGTGTCCTGACACCCTTGAATAAATAAAAATTTCGTAGCATAGGCGACAAATGTTTAAGAAGGATTGCANAATCAAGAGTGTCAGGACACCTATAATATGATTGATAAATATTTATTTACGTTGTTTTGAGTGTTGCTGTCTTCTTTGTTTTGTCTCTCCCTGCCTTGGTTTTTAACAACATTTCAACTGACCTTGGCCTAACTGCTAAATCGAATCTAACTCCCTTGTATTCCTGTGTGTAAATGCGCCTTCACAGAAGAAAAGGCTTAGTTGAAATGTTGTTACAAACCAAGGCAGGGAGAGACAAAACAAAGAAGACAACAAGACTCAAAACAAGGTAAATAAATATTTATTAATCACATTATAGGTGTCCTGACACCCTTGAATAAATAAAAATTTCGTAGCATAGGCGACAAATGTTTAAGAAGGATTGCACGAATGGTTATTGCATCTTCCTTTCGAGTTGATGGCTTTAAAGGAACTTCAGGTGCTTTGCTATTATTTTTCATTGGAAATTTTAAATTTCTTTATTATTTTCAGAATTATGGTATTTTTCCTTTCTTAAAAAAAAAGCGAAAAAAATTCATGAACAGTTTTGAAAAAGATTAAAACCGTCGTAAATCCTAAATCAATCAAGGGCTGTAGGAAGATACTAAAAACCCGATTAAAGCGACATACCCTCAGTTCTTTGTTAGCTTTAAAGTATTCTTTACATCCATATTATGTTAAAACCATGGTTGTCATTCTTTTGTGTTGAACTGCTATCGAATCCTAATCGAAATTGCCAGCGTCACTGCAACGAACTTGTAACCGCCATTGCCATGTGAGTTTAGGCCCAAACTAACGAAGGCCTAAACTCACATGGCAATGGCGGTTACAAGTTCGTTGCAGTGACGCTGGCAATTTCGATTAGGATTCG
>REGM01000183.1:188818-221008 GCA_004194415.1 Aurelia aurita
ATACCTACAACCGATCGATACGGGTGAGTAAGATGGCTAAAATGCCTGCCAAAAGTCCTTGGAACACGTAGGCCATTTCTTGATAATGACACACTTTTCCGCAATTCTATCAGTATAGATTAGTTGAGGCACCCCCTCCTCCCAAACAATGTTGATTTGCAAGGTTATTGTCCTAGCATTTCATCAGAGTCGTGAATCGTCCTGTCATCCTCATTTTATCGTCACAGAACAACATTGTTCTAAGGGGGAGAGGGGGAAATTGCATAAAAAGGCAAAATTAGCTGAGGTGTTCCAAGACTTAAGTGTTTGAATTACACATTCATATATACGAGAATTACACTGCCCACTTGTTCAGCTTCTGAAATTGGTAAAGCGAATTCGGACTACAAATGTTTAAGGTTATCCTTTAGTTTCCATGTATATTAATATCTTCTCATAATAGCCCCCGTTTGAATGTACAATGAATGAGTTAGCCATCCAGGTTTTAGGGCACTTTCGTGGCTTACTGTATTGCCATTTGCAGCTTGAATAATCGGCCATATAAATCCCTTTGTCTGCAATCACTAATCGCTTTGTTCTGGCCTTTCAATCCAAAGGAACCGATGCTATTGCTACAAAATCCGCACTTGTTTTTCGCAACCCAATCGAGCTGTACTCCAGAGTCCTTTAACCACGCAGAGAAAATGTAATTTTGAAGCATGGCCAGTTAGCTCAAGGGCAGCCAATGAATGAATTTTGGATTATATATATATATATACCGGGTGTGCCAAAAAAGTCCCAATTTTTGACAGGCGATGATAAATCGTACAGAAGGCCGATTTGAAAGATTGGTGATGTGATCTGTAGTCAAAATCCGAAATAATACTTGGCAATTTTTTGTCGATTTATGTCTCGTTCAATTCCTACGTTGACCATCCCCCCTGGCAGCCCGGGGGGTCAACAGGAATTGGGGCAGGACAAATTTTTCTGGCGAATGCCCGGAGGCCGGGCGCTGAGAATATGCCATATTCCCAGTAACTGTATAATGCAAAGTTCTTGGTGTTATCTAATGTCCCAGGGGCCGGGGGAAAATTTACTGTCAAATGTCCGGGGGCGGGGAATATTTTTTGAGCAAATACCCGGAGATTTCGACTACACATAACATCATCAGTCTTCGAGCGGCCTTGTGTACGATTAATCGTTGCATGTCAAAAGTGGGATCTGTTTTTGGCTCATCCGGCGTATATTAATTAATCATTCTTTGTTTTTACAGTCAGAAATCAAATTGGAAATCTGCTACATACACCCAAGCAGTCAAGACGCACATGACATCCACATCGATTTAGACGACCCTGATGATTATGATGATGAACTAAATGCAAATGGCGTTGTTCTTACAAATGATTTCTTGGATATCCCATCAGCCATTGCGAGAAGAAGTGTGCCCTCTATCATCACTAACAGATCCGGCACGAACAGCAGTAGCGCGGAAATTAAAAGTACGGTTGCGAATCAAGAGGACCGGGCTGAAATCACTGATTGCCTCGAGGGAAAAGAGTAAGTAAAGATCTTTCAATTCAATTCAATTCTCTTACAAAGGCTCAATGAGAAACCCATAGGTGGCCAAGTTTTTCTTTCCTCGCCGCATTTTTCCAGCATAGGCATCAAATCTTTAAAAAAGATTCCACGATTGGTTAATATATCTTTCATTTGATTTAATGGCTTAAAAGGAACTTCAGGTACTTTGATATTATTGTTCATTGGAACTTTTTGATATCTTGATTATTTTCAGAATTACAGCGTCTTCTACGCTTCAACCAGTTTTGAGGTTGTTTCTGAAATTCTGAAAATTCTGAAATTCCCTTCTGTATCAAAGGATAATCTTTTCAAAAGCAGATCAATTTTAAGAATTATTCAACTTTATTCTTGTTGATAAATAGGCCTGTTATTTGTTATATTTTCCTATCATAACAAAACAAGAAGCATTGTCGGCACCTCCTACTTCAATTTCTTGGGGCACAATGACATTTTTATGGTTCGTAGATGATACACCGGTTTATAAGGGAAATGATCCAATTACTCAAATGTAAACAGTATCTAATCAGGTCAGAAAGAAAGAAGTGTACGTTTTCTCACGGCCGTGATAGCTCGTTTTCTAATGCATGAAGCACTCAAATTGACTGAATGAACGAGAGACCTGCCTGTTTTATTAATATTGCTGCTAAATTATAGTGCAACACTTACGTTCTTGCTTCATTCTTGAATTAATTACGGAAGCTGAGAGGGGGGAATATTTGCTGGCCAAGACCAAACTCGTGCTTTTCTTTCGGGTTCTCCTTTGAAGCAATTGTGCCTTCGCGTCTGCTTTTTGATATTCTAGTGCTGCTGTTTTTGCTGGCACGTTTAAGGGATATTACTTTCACGTCAAAATGACGAGTATTAAAACGAAGGAGACGCGAGTATCGTCGTTCGAGAAAACGTTATTTCGCATATTTTTTAAGTGAGTATTATGCAGGGTTAGTTTTATCATTAGTCCACTTCTGAACTTCAGCTCCTTGTAACCCAGACGTGAACCAGATGTTTACGTGAAGTGGAGAGCATTTTTGTGTCCAGGAATTACAGTGGTAAAAGGGGTAGGCCATGGTATGACTGGTAAAGCTGAAGGTATCAAAGCGGTTTAAATTGTGAATTATTTTATCTTCATTCACCATGTCAAACTGTTTTACTTACTTTTTGATAACAACTATTCATTTTCAATACATTACTTATCTTACCCCAAGTACCCCTTTATTTTTCTCATTATAAATGCTTCCATCTGCTTCACGGTGTGTTTCCAAATACTTGTCCCTGTCGAATTTGCGATTTGATTCATTTTATACATCTTTCTTCCCTCCAGAGCATTTCATCCGAAAATCCGGCTTCCAAAGTCAGTTTCTGCAAAAAGTACTGAATGGCAGGTGAGTGGTGCTGTCACATGTGACCACATTTAATCTTTGATTAAGAATAATTTTATTTAAGAAACTTGATTGACTATTCTAAGGATTTTTTATTCGAAATTCCCAGCACAAATTGTATTTGTATGTACCGGGTGTCCCAAAAAAGTATACAGATTTGGTCAACCCTAACGATCAGAATTTAGCATGAATCAATCCGAAATCATTTTTAAAACATTACTCGGTAGTTAGCTTGAACATAGATACCTTGTTTGTTGACATTGGTGCTTTGAGAGAAGATATATAAATCTTCATAGGACAAATTTGCCTCCACCTCCCAACCAGAGCTTTGGCGTTTTGGCCTAAGCAAATTCTTAAAGCGCGGCGAATAAGTCAACAATAGACTTGGAAAAATTTGAACCAGGAGGAGGAAAGTTAAAAACCGCACAACAAATGCGTTTCACAAAATATAATTTACGTGACGCTTGTCACCAAGGGAGCTCCGAAGTAAACTTTATTTATTTTAAGTGAAAAAAATTGTGGATATTGCTTAGGCCAAAACGCCAAAGCTCTGGTTTGGAGGTGGAGGCAAATTTGTCCTTTGAAGATTTATATCTCTACTCTCAAAGCACCAATGTCAACAAACAAGGTATCTATGTTCAAGTTAACTACCGAGTAATGTTTTAAAAATGATTTCGGATTGATTCATGCTAANTTGCCCTTATTCTAAAGCTAACTCCACACTGGAAACGGTTTTATTACCTCTGACTCAGTTGAGGGACGCGTCTGCCCGCTTGAAGTTCATACATCATATAACGCGAGCCTATCTGGGCAGCATAAAAACGCGGCAAGTGTAAATTCAGCTTAAAACATTTCTGGTATACTTTTGCTGACATTTTGATTTGTATAACTGTGATTCCACAATGACTTTACTAAATAGTGTCTGTCTTCCCCTGCACAGGTCCAGGTAAAAATCATTGAAGGCAAAGGACTAAATGGAATGGCCATCGATCCATTTGTAGAAATAACTGTTGGAGATCAGAAGAAACACACGACAACAAAATCACACAATAATAATCCAGACTGGGATGAGGTGGATATATTTTGCAGTTAAGTTTATCAGGGGGATGGAAATGGACCAAAATGACTCGATCAAGTGTCATACCCGCGATCTTTTGCTCTGCTGATTAGCGTTCTAACTAAATTTGCTGTTGAGCGATGGGTTTTCCACACAGAGTCAAGTTGCTTTAGTCTACAATAATGCTTCTCTTTTTCCATCGCATCGTGACCACATCTTCACTGTTGTGATGACCGAACCAGCAATGCGGAGGCGCAGGACAGAAGCGAGGCGGGAACACGGAAGGAAGGTTAAAGATGGCGGACAGAGAAAAGAGACTCGACTGACTCAGCTAGACATTTGACCAGTGCCCTGTAACTTATGGACTAACTAATATACTTTAATACATTGTGTTCATTGACAACCTGTCTCTTATCTGTTGACCTACTACAACTGTACCTGATGCATATGGCTGAGTCGCAGGTAAAAGAGTAGGCA
The DNA here is from genome assembly GCA_004194415.1 of Aurelia aurita. Lineage (NCBI taxonomy): Eukaryota > Metazoa > Cnidaria > Scyphozoa > Semaeostomeae > Ulmaridae > Aurelia > Aurelia aurita. The sequence continues at coordinate 193,286 of REGM01000183.1, forward strand.
GTTTGAAGGCCAGTTTGTCTCTTGCTGTTTCGACAGAAATTTATATGCGAAGATGTAGATCCATATCGAAACGTTTCTTTCTCTTCATCTGAATTGTACTCATAGTTTTTGATTTAATAAGTTTATAGCTCTATCGATTTTCTCTCGTTACAGTTTTTCGTCTTCGAATTCAAAGAAACGAAAGAACAATTGCTGGATCGTATGGTCGATCTGCAGGTAACTTTATAGGATGATTCCTAGTCCACGTGATTAAAATATTGATGTAAAGTACTGTGGATGGAAGTGATTGATTTCTACTGTAATAGTTCCATCAGAAATTGCTTCTAGAACTCTTAGCTGGTGTCTGGTGACCATGTAGAAACTTCTTGTAGTTGGAGAATTTTCAAACTTCTAGCTTGTGTATTAGTAGGTGTTGAGTGCAGAAACTGTGATTCGGATTTAGTTACTACATTGATCCTGGCCTCCTCCTGTTTATGGCTAGGGCTACATCTGTGATTGTTTTACGTTAATAATGGTGTAACATCGCTGCTTATATCACAGGAGGCCCAATCGCGTGTTACATGGAGGGTTAATGTGTAGATCTGATCTCCACTCGTCGACTCTTTCTGTCGCTTGCCGCTATGAAACCATAGGATATTCAATTCAATGCTACTGCTCTGTTGCTGTTGTTGTACTCCAATAACGCAATGTTATTGGTTGTGTATTTTGTGCAGTATATAATAAAAATGACATGGCTAAATAAATAAATTATACTGTATACTGTACAACACAACATACACAACCAATAATGTTGCGCTATTGGAGTAGGTACAACAACAGCAACAGAGCAGTTGTATTGAATTGAATTGAATTGACTAGCGTATGGTTTCATAGCGGCAAGCGGCAGGATGAGTCGGAGATCAGATCTGAACATTAACCCTCCATATAACACGCGATTGGGCCTCCTGTGTTTATATTATTCCAATCCTTGCACGTAAAAATTCTTTGTTTTTCCTCTTGTAATGTGTAATCGTCACTATTGCTTAATTTCTTCACAGGTTATGACAGGGAAGAGTCTTGTATCCCAAGGGAGTCTCATTGGTCGGTTCAAGGTACGGAATGATGTTTTAAGGTTTTTATTAATATCCTTGAATACTGTAGTTTTGATTTCAGTCTAAAAGAGGAATTGTCTAGTTCTATGTAAACAGAATACTTGGCCAACCAATTACCTTTCATGAAAGGTAACATCTCTGAAATGAAAGGTAACGTCCCTGAAATGAAAGGTAACGTCCCTGAAATCAAAGGTAACGTCCCTGAAATGAATGGTAACGTTATTGATACAAAACTTTGGTTAACGTAAGTTTCAGACTTTGATTAAAAGTTCAAATTGCGTTTCATAAGGATGCAGCTAAGAGTCTACAGTAAGACTGTTTTTAGCTTTTGTCAAGGAGCTTTTTGCTTCGAATGATTATTCCTCCGTTGAAATGAAAGTCTTTCCCAAATTAGGTGGCACGTGAGCATGTCCGCGAATAAAAACAATTGAAATGCTTTGCATGATTAATTTAGCGTTATCGCAAATCTCACATGACATCTAATTTGAGACAGACTTTATATAGATTCTCTTTTGCATTCCTTAAATGGTATCATCAATTTTTCTTTGTCGTAGATGGATCTTTGGACAGTATACGGTCAATCTGGTAAGTTTTCGACCACTCATCTTGCTGTCTAGAGAATACTTCGGGCTGTGTCAAAGCAGAAAAGATTTTGAGTCTTTTCTGGAGCAAATAAATTTGGTATCCGTCCACGTAAGGAATCTACAGTTGCTTATGACCGAAGTTTTTAAAACAAAGTCTGGCTTAAATCCACCTTTTATGAAGATTTTCACTGAGTGGAATATTGGCTACGACCTAGGACACGGTAGTGACTCACAGCTTTCAAAGGTGCACACAACGAACTTTGGAACTGAGACTATATCTTTCCTTGGAAACAGACTTTGGCCAACTTTACCAAACATAGTAAAACAAGCAAGCACCCTTCCTATTTTAAAAAAACAAGATTAGATGTTGGAAGGGCAAGAACTGCAACTGTAGGCTATGCAAAACATATATACCGCATGTTGGGTATCTAACATGATACGCAGCTAACATATATATTTTATAGCATTATTATTTAACGACTGTAAATAGATTTTTGGTTTGTTTTATAGATAGTAGGCCTAAATTAGCAGTTAATGTTGCTAAAATATTTGTTTATAAGCCTACTTTAAATAAATAAATGATGATGATGATGATGATGACGATGCTGTTGTTGTTTTATAAGAGCACACATGCAACTTTTAGCGAGAAATAGTCCCGAAGTTTGTCGGTGCAGATATAGCTCCATGAGATCTCTTTGCCATGAAAGGCCTACCACATAGCAAACGCTGTTTCAACGAATTTGGAAAAACCTGTGATTTGCCTACCTACATTTTTTTGGTCGTATCTTTACAATCAAAAATTAAGATTTATATTGTTTTCCTTTTTAGATCACAGCTATTTCAGTAAATGGGCAGTTCTGCTTGGTCCAGAGCCAACTGAAATTAAGGTTGGTTTTATTTACATAAATGGTTCGACATAAGTGAACACAATTTCAATCATTTGTAGACACTGTAAGTAGAAATTATCATTTTCTTAATAAAAGATTAATACTTTCTTTGTAAAAAGGATTAATTCCTTGCTTACTCTGGCCAGCCGTGTACACAGGCATCGACAGTTTCCTATTTTTCTTCTTGGTTTGTAATCTGTTGTAGTTTGTGCAGCTTTTTGTGGATCGTGAAATCCTTACTTGACATCTGCAATTAGCTTCTTCGCAGTTAGCTTTTTATACGTGATTTAGGGCCTGATTTTATCACTCTATTGATTATGGAAAGAGACACCCGTGAGGCTTGGAACAGGGATAAAGGAGCAAGTTGAAACTTATTGATCGTATTAATTCTATTTTGTTTAGGCCCGAGTTAGGAAGAAATTTCTGACAATTTATTCGCACAGGGACCTTACTTTTTTATCAGTGTAATAGCTAATCTACTAACCTTGATCTCCCGCCTCTTTCTACGACTTACAGTTTGCCGAATGAGACATAGCTGCTTCTTGTAAATGCTTGCTATTCATGCAAATCGGCAAGGATGCGATTAAATTACCAAATTACCTAAGTGAGCTTACCCTTTTAAACAGATCACAGTGGCGTTGCATATGAACTCTTTCGATAATTTTGTTTCCTTTTCTTAGGGGTACCTCCGTGTCGATGTGTCTGTCTTTGGAAAAGGAGAATATATCAAGGTAATTTCTGTCTATTATATCGGCTACAGAAGACTTTTTGTTGTTCAGATGCTTTGGTTTTCGTTTTATTTTGCCATTTCGACAGAAAAATTGTATACATTCTCCACATAAGTCGCTTTCATGAAGTCTAATTAACTGAAGTATAAATGTTTGTCAACACAAGTAGATTTAAGTAGGAATAGACCATTTTGACATTTAGAAAAAGGGTCTGGGGAGAGCAATATTTTTCTGGTAAATGGCTGCCACAGAGCTATTTCTATTTCTTTGTGTCTGCCATTTACCAGAAAAATATTGCTCTCCCCAGACCCTTTTCTAAATGTCAAAATGGTCTATTATTTAAATGAATACTTGTTGTTTTTCTTCGCTTTCGTTTCGTTGTTTAGCGTTTTTAGTGAAATTTGTTTTTCTTTGAACATTAAAGGGGCCTGTGCAAGATAGATCCTTTGCGGGCGTGCATGCAATCAAAACGAAAACAAATGCTGGCAAGGGCTTCATGTATGCAACTTCTAAGGTCCTGAATTGTGTCGCCTATGCTATGGGATCTTATAAGTACATTTCAGGACCTTAGAAGTTGCATACATGAAGCACTTCCCAAAGTCGTTGTGCGTGAACGATCTTTTATCGCACGTTTCCTGCTTGGCCTTCGTCCAAATGTTATATGTTGACTCTGAAAAGTACACCACATGTCGAACTTCTCACTGCTTCGGTCGTCCAAGCTTACTGCCTGTCCCTGACATGATGCTCTTTCAAACAAAAGCTGGTAACATCAGACAGGCTGCTAGGCGGCAGCCATCTTACTTTCTGATAATCAGAAAGTCAACTTCGGCGCGCAAAGGATCTATCTTGCACAGGCCCCTTTAAACATATAACGTGATCAACGTCATATAACCTGATTGAAAGATGATCGGAGTAGCTTTAGTGAACAATTTTTTTATGACTATTAATTTGTACAGCTTCTAAGATTACATTCAATTTTTATTTTTATATTCGATTAGAAATTTACAATACAAGATACTATTAACACTACTTACAAACTACTTTATTTTACCCTACGATAATACAAGGACGATACCATAGAGAGCAAAAGGCTATCGCTACTCTATTGCCATTACATAGAAAAATAATAGTTTATTTCAATTAGAGTTCACGTGAAAATGTCTGCGAATAAAAACAATTTAAGTGATGTTGCATGAGCAATTTTGCGTTATCGCAAATCTCACGTGATATCTAATTTGAGACAGACTTTAAACCTACATAAAATTACATAAAACTACTACAACAACAACACAGAAAATATATGAGAAGGGACTTGATGACTTGGTGGTTGTGTAGTGGTTATGTATTTCTTATTTCCTTCTTTCATATTTAGTAAAGCAATTTCATATCCTCTTTCAGGTTCCTCCCCAAAGGCAAGAAGTTGATGTCGACAAGTAAGTCATTTGTTTTACTCTTTTATAATGGACGTTTCCACTTTGTTACCCTAATCAAAGATATCTCATCTTGTAACCGAAGCTAACATCCAATATCTTTCAGATGGAAGGACTATTCGAGAAACTGTTTTTATTGACCGTAAAAGCCATTCTGATCCTATCTATTTGTATTTTAATAGGAATCTGCTGCTTCCACCAAACATCCATTCCCTACGCAGTGTCGCAAAATATTGTGTCAGGGTGTATGCTGCCAAAGGGATACCTCGAAGTAAGTTGAATTTCCTATCATTTTCTTTGAACCAAAATTTATGTTGAAACTTATTCTGTTATTCATTATTGAAAGTAAAGGAAACCTTTTGTTGTTCAATGATAATTGTGTTTGAAGTTCTGATTCAAAATAAGATTAAAGCAATTCATTTTTAGTAATTCTGGTTGCATACATATTCCTGTTTCTTCACTTAAAATTTTATTGTTTTTCATTTTAGTGATAACGAATCTTATGGCAAACGTCAAGAAAGCAATTACAGGAAAAGTAAGTTTCCGGGAATTTGCTTTCTGGTAGTTTAATTCCTTCAGTACGTCAAGACTTTTCCAGGCCATCTTTCCTCTTGATGTAGCATTGCTCTGATTCGGTAGGTAATTGAAAGAAAAGTCCAAGAATCAAAATTTTGACGCCATTATTTAATGATCCGAATAAAGGGCCTATTCGCTTGAAATTCTCTTCTTTTAGTCAGTGTTTAAATTGTTTACAGTTACATTTCTGACTAAAAGTAGGATTTCCGAGACTGAAGATTCCAAAAATATTAAAGTCTGTCTCGTATTAGATGTCAGGTGAGATCTGCGATAACGCAAAATTACTCATGTAAAACTCTTTAGTTGTTTTTCTTCACGGATACTTTCGCCTGTCATAAAATGTGAGACAGAGTTTAGTAAGATGTATCTAGCCAGTCAACTTCCAACTTCTGTAGTGTCTGTACTTGCTTTGCTCGTTTTAGACTATGATTCCTTTCTTCAGGTTAAAGATTTAGCTGACCCATACGTCGAGGTCTCTTTTGCAGGATACAAGGTATGGTGCTACGATTCTTTTAGTTGTTTGCTCAGCTGTCACTTGTTATTGTGCCCTCTTATTCTTTGCTGCCATTGTCACTATCTATTTTCAACAGTTTAGGTGCTAGCTTGGTACGATGCATCTTTTGAATTTCCTTCAATTTCATGCTAAAGTTAAAGGCCGTCTGTCACGCATCTGATTGGCTGCAGTAAAGTTAGAGCTCAACACAACGAATGTCTTTGTGAATCTGTGCATTGGGAACAAAGGAGGGCTGATCTGCAGCACTTTCTACGGCTGTAGAAAGTGATTATTAGGATCAGCAGCCATTGAGTTGTCCTATTCTTCGTATTGTCCTGGTCACCCAATCAGATGCGTGACAGACTGCCTTTAATCTCCTTCTTATTTTTGTAAAATGCAGTACAATTTATGAATCATGTGTGATGTGAAATTTTTTTCTTGTTCAGGGTAAAACGAAAACAGTGAAAAGCTGTTACGAGCCAAAATTCAACCAAGAAATCATATTCTGGGAATTCGTAAGTATCCACTTAGCATTCTCTTTATCTTCCAGCATTATAAAACTGAATTGTTGTAAAATTGATCATAGAATTTTCCGTACATTAGGAAAATGATTCCTCGAACCAGTCTTGCTTCTGAAATAAGCTTTATACAATTGACTGTAAATTCTGGTATGTGTTGTAAACGTCGTTATTTCTGTGAACTATTATATAATTGACTTGAAAACATTTTTTTTGCAGCTACCGCCAATGTGCAGGAGGATGAAAATACAGCTGAAAGATGGGTATGTTGAAATGCTGTAACCATCGACCTACTTTTTTATTTGGTGACTTATACTAAAAAAAATTTGAGGTGCTAATACGCAAATCCTGGAAGTTGTTGATAAAAACCTTTACAGGTGCTAACAAAAACCCTTGTACAGTAAAAACCCGCATATAAGAACCTACCTTTTTCAAACCAAGCTGTTTTGGGAATTATGTAAATGATAACATTCATGAGATCAAGCTGTAGGTTCTAAAATTAGGTTCTTAAATTGTCTCCAAATTTTTTTTAAAATGATTTTTCGTTGTTAGCAGTCTTTAAAATACCTCTGCTTAAAGTAAATCAACGGGGTTAAAAGGCAACTTAGCTAGGGGGACTGGGTCCATCTAAATAGAACCTATTGTATTTGATGTTTTCGATCGATGAAAACAATAGGAACATAAGTGGCGCGTGCCGTTCTTTTGTGCTATGTTTAGACTAGATCGCTATATCTCCGTTCATTTACTTTAAAATCAAAATACTGCGATAGAGGATGGAACATATCCAATACGAGGTTAAACTCGGAACGAGGTAAGATCTCCAGATCCCTAGACATAGGACTGAATTTGCAAAAAAGGCTTTCACTGCGCAGCTCTCAAGATATGGAATGACACACCTGCCGAAATTCGTGAGCTACGAACACTGAATCGTTTTAAAAAACAACTTAAAACGCATCTAAAGAGCATCTAGACTCTCGAACACAACTCCCTGGAAGATCAGCAATGTTTAGGTTTTATCGGGCTGTAGGTTTATATTCTTGAAATTTGTATCGTTGTAAATAGTTGTTATATATTTTTATTTGCTGAAGGGTTAATTTGTGTATGAAGAATATTAAATGAGAATGAAAAAATGAAAATGATTTAAGTTTTTTAGATATAAAATTTTTCATTTTACACGATGATCAAATTGATATATCGGATTGTCACAGCTGAAAACTTTATCATTGCATTTGTTCTTCCAAGTAAGAACCTATACAAAAATCAGGGTGAAAAAGTGCTTGCATGGAGGAGTAAATATTGAAGTCAGTCAGTCAGTCAGTTATTTGTTTTAAGTGAGCTGTCAGGATTTTCTAGCTACTTAAAGCTAATTTAGGCCCACTATACATGCCGCATCCAGGCATGGGACCCCTAGTTTAACGTCCCTTCCGAAGGACGGCGAAGTGAGTTGCGAGGTCAGTCCCCGGGTCAGGCCTCCGAAGTCACCCATCCGGAGTTTGACCTCACTCGACCAAGCTTAACTTCAGTCACCTGATGAAAACTGTATAAGCCGCTCGGCCACTCACCCCACAAAGATTTCAGGCTGATGGTATCTTATACGATGAAGGTTCTTATATGTGGGTTTTTGATGTATGGGCTTTTAAAGCAACCCTATACCACAATAGACCATTTTGACATTTAGAAAAGGGTCTGGGNTTTGCAATATGGTATCAAGCGCAAGTCTTTCACTCTTCTGGTTTACGATTTAGAAATTTGATGACGTCACATCTTCCAATGAGTTGAAATATAAAATACGATGATGGGTCATAGAATTTTACACCGACCTTTTTAACACAAGATCTGGAACATATGCTCTGTAGGTGCATGTTCTTGTAAAAAAACCAAAAGTCACTGCAAGGAACAAGCAAAGAAACGTCATTTCATTACGGTATATCTATATTTTATTCAGTAATTTTTTTATTGCAGGTTTTATGCCATGTTTTGGTCCATGTTGGGTTCATTTGTATGGCTCGACGAGGGATTACAGCTTTTTCAACGAGAACAATGAATTGAATAATGGAATTGTGAGTTTTGTATCAAACTCTGTCTCAAATTAGATGTCACGTGAAAATGCCCGCGAATAACAACAATTGAAGTGTTTTGCATGAGTAATTTTGCGTTATCGCAAATCTCGCGTGACATCTAATTTGAGACTATAATTTTTTGAAGCACATTTTATTGTTTGATAAGGGAAAATGTCTTCTTTGATAAGAGAAGCCTGTTGAAGCCAATAGCTGAGTAGCCTGCGTGCAGACTCGACTGGTTTTTACAAAAATTTAAATTGAGTTGCATGGAAATGAGAGAGAATTTTCAATTTTCCATGCAGCTCAATTTCAAATTTAAAAAAAAAACCAGTCGAGTCTGCACGCAGGCTAATAGCTGAGCTGAACGATGGGATTTCGCAATGGGCCGTTTTTTTTATACCTAATATTTGAAAGGTCATAATTTTGTAAATTTCAAATCAACTTTCGTCGTGATTGTACCAAATTTTTATCTGAGGATCTGAGGCATAAAACTAGTCAAAAGTGAGGAGCATTCATGATTCACTGTCTTCAGAGAAACAGGGAACAATGTTTGGGGACGCAGCTATAAGAAAGGATGTTATATTTTCCAAGCGAGGGGAGGGGTTGTTTGACGGTACCCGTATCAATCCTTCTTGCAATAAATTTGACCTAGATTTTCCTCTGTTATTATAATGGATTTCTGAAAATAGAGTTTTATGTCATAGGGAGAAGGCATTTCATATCGTGGCCGTGTACTCTTGGAAATCTCAGCAACTGAATACGAGGCTTGTGAGACGGGGGTTGTTGAAGTGAATGATTTCACACCGAAGGCTGCACATACAGAAACTCTGGTAAGATATTTTAGTTTTGATGTTCTAATGTTCTGTAGAACTAAGTGTTCGCTGAAAGATTGTATGGATTTATATGGTGCTTGTTGTGTTGCATTGCGTTGCGTTTTGGTGTTGTGTTGTGTTGTGCTTTGATTTGCCTTGTTTTGATTTTGCTGTAAGGTCGTTTTGCCATAGTTACGCCATGCCTCTGTAAATCGTTACAAAATTCGATGCGTTTTTACGCTGTCAATAGCCTTGAGATTCAACTTGGCTGCATCATTGAGTTTTGATTTGTGTTTTGCAGAAGTTCGTAGCATGAGCAAATTTATCTGAATGGGGCTTACTCTAAGACTGAGCTTTCTTCCCAAGTCTCGTATAACGTCACAAGCTTTTCAGTTTTTTCTCAGACGGTTTTGTTCATTCATTGGATATTTTTAAACGTAATTTGTTGTTGTTAGGGAATAGAGGTTAAGTTTAGTGACAGTATTTACTTTTTTACCTTTTAGCCGAAAGAGAAAGATTTTCAACTGTTTGGTTGTTTTTATGAAGCATCGATGATAGACCGAAGAGTTGGCGAGAAACCTGTGCAGTTTGAATTATCAATAGGTACGATTTTTCGTCCTTTCCACATTTATGTATATTTTAATCAACATTCGTAACGCATTTTGGGTGCAATAGGTAATTGCTGAGCAGCTTTTTTTATAGGACATAGTTTCACTTCGTACCGCTGTGAACCGAAATTGGCTTTTTAACTTTCGAGCTGTATTGCTTCACAAATTTACGATTCTTGTCAATAAGAGAGCTGTGTAAGCAGATAGATATTATTGTTACATCTTTCAATGAGGGCCTAAAATCCTTTGTATGCAGCTTGGTATGCGGCTTGGTTAGGCCATGTTTGAATCTATGTTTGGCCAGTTAGTTTATTTGCATTTAGATCTCGAAATATATTCCTTTACAAATTTCTTTCTTTGCGATGGCTAACCGCTTCGCCTCAGAAGTTTAATCAAAAGCACAACAGTCCGTTTTCTGTTTAGTTATTCCGTTTCATATTAACCACGTTATTTTTCTTGCAGGAGAAAATGGCTACCACACTGAAGACTCTTCACAGAAAGACAACAAGTCACTTCGAAGCGGCAAATCTGAAGAAGACCTACCTCTCATTTCAAATTTTGATGAGGCTGATAGCGATAATGTTTCATTAACAAAGCCCATGATAGCAACAAATCAATCGAGGAGATATTGCCATATGCAATGGGAATGCAATAAGCCATGTTTGAATTTGAAATTCAGAATGGGAGACCAAAGAAAAAGACATTATTATCAAGCCATTTTGCAGAAACATCACAACAGACTGGTAAGACATTTTTAGAGGCAAACATTAATTGTAATTGAAAGTAGAATATCCAGATCCGTGTAGGGCTAGTCTGGAGCTCTAGTTACCTGTTTAACTCGTTCATGAAAAATTCTGAATCAATCTGAATTTTTCAGAATTTGTAATTATGGTTCCTATGCTCTAGGATATCTTCAATTGTTGCTTTGATAACGAACAGCCAATGAAACCTTTTACGCTAACAAGAACAAATTTCGGACGAATTTTTTTTGGTGAAAATATTTGTGTGTGGATTTTTTAAATTAAATGGACAAAATTTTGGACAAAAAATTTAGAGAATAGATTAACGAGAAAGGCTCTAATTTCACCACTCTCTCCCTCGTCTTTCAAAGGAAACATGAAACTTGTTTGTAACATCTTGCAAAATCAAGTCTTTCTAATCATTGTCCATGATATGCAGATTTTTTATTGCATTGATAAAAGATCTGCAGTGGAAGCGAAACTCGATGTCCATTTATTAAATACCGTGGAGAACACAAGGTTTAGTGCTCTTCAATTTTCATATTTTAAAAGACTTTCATAGTTTTAAAATTCTTTCCTTTATTTTAGAGTGATCATATCGACGAATTAGATGAAAGAATGAAACTGGATTTGTGTGGAACTAGACTGATTATCAAAAGAGTTCTTCAAGAGTTGATCAATGGTTGCACGTACGTATATCGTATACACCACTTCAATTAAGAAGCCTTGTTTTGGAAATTTTTCGAAATTTAATCGTACTCCTTACATGAAAATTTTGAGCCCGGATTCAGATTTAGCACCCAAACCTTACTCTACAGGTTTTCAAACTGCTAGCACTTGTGATGCTCATTTTATGACGATGTAAAGTTTGAAACTTTATAAGGAATTTGACCATGAAAATCGTTCGGTGTGAAACTTTGCACCCTGAGTCATTTTTCACGGTCAAATTATAGATTTTCAAACTTTACATCGCCATAAAATCAACATTAAGACCATTCGCTTTATAAAAACTTGTAGTTAGGCTAAACTTTGGGTGGTAAATCCGAATCCAGGATTTAAAATTTCGTATGAAAGAATCTCTAGTAACTTCCAAAACGAGGCTGTTAATTGAAGTGGTGTATTGGAGTTTCTTATTTGTATCTTTATAGAGCATAGGCATCAAATCTTTAAAGGCTGGTATAAATGGCTATTACATCTTTCTTTTGCCTGAATGGCTTCAAAGAAAAGTTAAGCTACTTTGCTATAATTCTACCGGTGGACTTTTCTGATATCTTCAATATTTTCAGAATTTGACGGTGTTTTTTTCTTTTTAAGAATTCAAGAAAAATTTAAACCATCGTAATTTCTAAACTTTTTGAGGAAACATGGAATAACTTTCAAGATAAGCATAGTTTCTGAATGGCTACAATATTGTATCAAACACAGATCTTTCACTGTTCTGGTTTACGGTTTAGAAAATGTGATGAAGTCACATCCTCAAAATATAAAATACGCTGTAATTTCGAAAATCTTGAGGATTTCAGAAAAGTCCAACGATGCAGTGTTTGCAAAGTAGCTAAAGTTTCTTTAAAGCCATTTACACTGACTGGCCTTTTCAAAGATTTGACGCCAATGCTTCTTTAGAGATAGACTTACGACGTGATTCCTTGTATTCGTTCAATTTTTTTAATCTGATGTTTTCATTTTCTCTCATACAAGGACTCACGACCAAANGATAATATTTCGACTTTACGTTTGTTTACTTTATATATGAAACATTGTAACTAGTTAGTTTAGGTTTTCTTTTGGTTTAGTTAACAGGGCAAGCTGTAAAGCAGTATTTATAGATATTGATGTTTTTACCCTGTATAAAGAATTAAAAATGAAAAAATAAAAATGAAATGTAAAGTTTGAAACTTTATAAGGAATTTGACCGTGAATATCGTTCGGGGGTGAAACTTTACGCCCTGAGTCATTTTTCACGGTCAAATTATAGATTTTCAAACTTTACTTACATCGCCATAAAATCAACATTAAGACCATTAGCTATAAAAACTTGTAGTTGGGCTAAACTTTGGGTGGTAAATCTGAATCCAGGATTTAAAATTTCGTATGAAAGAATCTTTAGTAACTTCCAAAACGAGGCTGTTAATTGAAGTGGTGTATTGGAGTTTCTTATTTGTATCTTTATAGAGCATTATTATTATTATTAATTTATTTAAAGTTGGCTTTTCTAATGAAATAGCTAAAAGCTAATTAAGGCCAACTGAACTGAAAAGAAACTCTAATTTACAATGAAAAACCCTAAATTACAATAACAAGCAAATTAATCTAAAAAACCTAAATCTTTGATAAAAACTTTACACAATCTGCAGGTGTCAAATCTTTAAAAAGGCTGGTATAAATGGCTATTACATCTTTCTTTTGCCTGAATGGCTTCAAAGAAAAGTTAAGCTACTTTGCTAAAATTCTACCAGCGGATTTTTCTGATATCTTCAATATTTTCAGAATTTGACGGTGTTTTTTTCTTTTTAAGAATTCAAGAAAAATTTAAACCATCGTAATTTCTAAACTTTTTGAGGAAACATGGAATACTTTTCAAGATAAGCATAGTTTCTGAATGGCTACAATATTGTATCAAACACAGATCTTCTACTGTTCTGGTTTACGGTTTAGAAAATTTGATGACATCACATCCTCAAAATATATAATACGCTGTAATTTCGAAAATCTTGAGGATTTCAGAAAATTTCAACGGTACAGTTTTAGCAAAGTAGGTAGAGTTTCTTTCAAGCCATTAACACTGACTGGCGTTTTCAAAGATTTGACGCCAGTGCTTCTTTATAGATGCTTCGAAACTGCATGAAACATAACCCACTAGTGGCTTCTCTAACAACACCACAACTACATGAGCTAATGATGTTGCCAGTAACAGCACCTCAAATTTACAACTGCCGTTTTGGAATGTTCCGTTTTAGGGAGCTATATTTTTGGGACGTTTATCAAAGTGAACAGTTCGTTGTTAATTTTTTTGGGAAAAGCAACGAAAACTATTTTTTGCTATGATTCTAATCAGTAAGAAAAAACGAGCTAAGTCTCAAATATTAAGTTTTAAGTCACAGAGATACGAAGGATTTGAAATTCCCCAAAGTGGTTCCTTCGTGTTTCCAGGATTAGTTTTTAAACAGTGGTTATATATCATTTGTTGACTCACTATTCATCTAATCTTTGACACAATTTCTTTCACAGTATTCTCATTCGAGCTATTCAAGGTGACGAGGAGGACAAAAAATCTGATTTTGATCTAAAGAATGCTTTGGATATCGAACGTCTTGATATTCGACGGCAAGCAGTTGTAAGTACACGTATTCGTTCCTAAAGCCCTTTTTTCGAGAGAGTAAATGTTTTAGATCTATTTGTAAAATAGTTTTTAATTTGAGATGGAATTTCAACCCCAAATATCTGTGCCACTAGCATTTCAAAGGTTTTTAAAAGTATTACTAAAGCGATATGGAAGCTTTCCTTTACGTAATGGAAACCATTCTTTACGACGGGTGCATATCACGCTTTCAAGATGGCATGCGAGATTTTTGAAACGATAGGTAAAATTGATATCGTAAAATTGATCAATACCATCTGAATTACCTGAAACTCTTCCAGCGAGTTATTGCTATAATTTGTGTTTGCATTCGTAGAGCAAGATATCGAAGGAAGCCGCAGATATGGTAAAAACGCTTGGCAATGACAAGGAAGATACGAGAGAAAAAATTGGCAAAATGCGACATCATTTTCTGAAAGAGATGGAGGAACTTTTAATCGAGGTGAGCATAGCGTCAGTCTTTGAAATCTGTCTCAAATTTGGTGTCATGTGAAAATGTCCGCGACTAAAAACAGTTGAATTGTTTTGCATGATTTATTTTGCGTTATTGCAAATCTCACGTGAGATTTAATTTGAGGCAGACTGTAATTTGCAGTCGATCTGATTCTCGATAAAATTATTTACATTTTCAATCCTCATGAGCAGACGGGGGCGCAAACACTTTCTCCAAGTTTCTTTTGAATAACCAAGTTACCGAGAAATTATGTAGAATTATAAGATATTTCTTTTTATCTACGGACATTTTAAGGCAAGATCATCGTTTGTTTATTGACCTGAATCTTTCAAGATAGTGAATTTGGATAGCTTAGTGCAATTAAAGCTATCGTCTGAAAGTGTAAGCCAATAAAAAAAGTTGTGAATTCATTTTGATTGTAATGTGATTTCATTACCTAATATTATTTTAACTTAATGATATGCTACTGAACAAAACATAGCATGGCTTGGACGTATGCGAACTAACGAACAATAAGCTATTTCGGTATAGAATTTGCATACATTAAGGACTTGCCCTCAATTTGGAGTCTTGGAAACGCATGCGCAGATGTCACATTCGAGATAAATTCGTACTTCCGCATTGGCCTTTCCCCAACAAGATAGAAATGTCTTCATATCTGTACTCGGAAATGTCGTAATTCTTGGAAGTGTCTTCAAGTTTTAAATCCTGGAACTGTCTCTTTTTTTTACATGATCGTCATCACAATCCTCTTCGTTAAACTTCTTATCAGACTGCGTTTTCCGCCTGCAGTTGCAATAACCCCGTATTGACTTATTGATAAAGCTTGAAATTTTCCTTGCAGCCTCATCATGGTTTTCCTGATATTTTCATCTGGATGTTAAGTGGAGGCAAAAGAGTAGCATATTCACGAATTCCTGCTACTGACGTCATATATTCAGATAATGACCATGAAAGAGGGTTGTTTTGTGGATCAATGCAAACTCTTTTTATGAAGGTATGGTTCACGTTTGTTATTTATTTTCCGACTCCTTTCCTCTTCTTTCAAGGCAGGAATATTAGGAAAATCTGGTCATGATTTTAGGTCTGTTTTTAAGGTTTCTTAAAGGAGCTTTCTCGAGAAAATCCCTCATAACTTCAGAACGGAGTGGCCGATTTCAGTCAGGTGCACTTCAAAATTAATTTGAACATATCCACAAATGAACAACATATTTGCCAATATCATTGTCTTGATATCCAGGAAGCAGTGGCCTTGCAAACAGGGATTGTTTTTATTGACTCACCTGGTACTAAACATAAACAAACAAAATACAAACTACGAGTTAAGCTACAAGTTAAGGTAGCTTGCAACCAAATTATTTCAAATTTATGAAGAGTAAAAAATGTAGACCTAAATATTATAGCATAGGTTCAAAATCTTTAAATTGGCGTAAAATGGTCGGTGTAAAATTCTGTGACCTATTTATTTGAATTGAATGGCTTGAATTGAATGGAGATTTGGAACCAATGCCCAATATTATGGTTTGCAAAATATGTTTAGTTTTCTCTTTTTTAAATCTTTAGCTTGCTGGCAAGCGTGCTTTATCAGAGAAAGGCTGGGCAATCCAAGCTAAAGTGAATTTGATTATTTGGCTTGGCCTTGAGAGAGAAAAGAAAAACATATTGAAATTTGTGCCTAAAGGATTCACGCTGGTGAGTACCAAAGACCCATTCTTATGTCACTGCTTGAGGACCTCAGCAGGGGAGGGGGGGGGGGTTATCTTACTGTGTTGATGGTACGGGGACGTGCCATTTTTAGGGGTAATTCTTTCCAAAAGATTGTGGGATTGTCGCCCAAATTGTCATAAATGCTGCGGAATTGCGACGCTGTAATTATAAAAATGTTCAGAATTACGGGTACCATTTTCTCGGGCGAAATGCACTTCCCCGTCAGATTATAGGTCGAGGTACTCCTGAGCTAGGAACCATTTATATTATCCGTTATCTACAGGTAAAACGGATATTAAATACAACACATAGCCTATGATGGCGTAACTAATAATACATACGATTTGCGTTACAAATACTTGCAGTATTCCGTTTTAAAACACTGCAAGAATTGAGACAGACTGTTCATGCTATCCAACACCTTTCCTTGTACACGCTGTGTTGTTGCTCGCGACAATGGAGCGTGCTTACTGTTAGGAGCACTGGCGTTTGCGTACGCTGTCCACATGTATATTTGTTTTGTTTTGTACAGCATCGTCCTTGTCGAAAGTTACCGCAATGTTTGTTCTTTGTTAACTATGAACTGCTTGTTGAAGCCGAGGTTTTAGGTAGACATGGATCGGGCTACCGTAGTCCTATGATCTAACTGTAAGTTGAAACGATAACTGGCCTAAGTTGTCGAGTTGAAGACACCGATGCTAAAATGCTTCGAAACTTAGGTTTCTGAGACTCGAAAGTGAGAACTTGAAGTGTTACGCAATAATTTTTTCCGTATGGAGGCGAAGTAGCTATGGTAAATTGCAACAAAAAGTTGTCGCTGCTGGCTGACTTAGCGAACAGTTAGATTATGAGTCGTACTTGTAGCGATTTGTCAGTTGAGGCGGAGGAGCGAGTCTACGATGATTGTAGTAAATCTACGGCTACCATAAAATTCTACTAAATGGTGCCCACCGTCACATTGATGTTTCCTTGCGTGGTTGGATGAGTAGATCCTTCCACGCTGAAATGGACAATCCGACTATTTCTGTAACATACTGAACAAAATGAGCTTCCTCTTGCCTTGAGATAGTTGAAGAGGAAATAAATGAGTGGATTAAGGATGGCATGGAAATAAAGAAGAATAGTCAGAGGATTTCCGAGTGGTATGCTGCCAAAAGCAATCAAAACATCAGGGAGCGTGGAAATGAAAAACGCAGTAGTTATTGTCAGTGATAAACACAAGACTGCACGATTCTGGCGTGAGATTTCATGACGTGAAGTGGCAAACTGTCGCCGTTTTCTGAACATGCGATAACAAATGATAGCGTATAGCAACGCAACGATAACCTCTAATGGCACCCACAAGAAGCCTAGCCATTTCATGCTCTGGTGAGGTGAAGTTGCTGTACCTATCGTGATTATTATGGAAGCTAACCATACGCAAACCAGTACAAACGAGCAGGAAAGTCTCGTGAAGATTCGCTTGAATTTAAACGGGTACAGAGTTGCGATGAGTCGTTGAACTGCAATGAACACAATATGTAGGAACGACGCATTTACCGTTGTGTCCCAAATGTCCACCAGGAGAGGTTCCGCTATCATTATTCCCTCTGTTGCTTTGTCCTTGTAGAATAATATGTTTGAAGTGCGTAATGAAAGTTGGCTCAAAGCAATTATCAGATCGCCGATAGCCATTGACGAAAGGGTTATTTCAAAGACAGATTTTGCCCCACTTTTTCGCAGTATGAAGAAAATCCAGATCGCGTTCAAAATAGTTGCAATGATACTGATAGCTAAGATGAACGATTCATATATAGCAAGATGCATCTCTAGATAATTGTATAAGCAACGTCCCGAAGCTAGATCCTTGAGGTACCCCAAATAATTAACCTTTTCTCTGTGCTGTTGGCAGTTTGACGGTAGCCTCTCATTACCTTATCAATGCATATATTGCAAGTTTATTGCTTGTTATATTATCATTAACGTCCCGAAGCTAGATCCTTGAGGCACCCCACAAGTAAACTTTTCTCCTATTCCGCTATACTGTTTGCAGTTAACACTAGCCTCACTTTTAAATAAGAATCTGGCATCTTTACTACCTTGACAGCGTATCCTTGAGGCACTCCAGAAGTCATCTTTTTCCTTTATTTGTCGACAGTTTTATATCAGAATTGTGCCTATTTCACGCCACTTTAACTCTTATGAAGCAATCAGGTTTCTTATCGATGTATTTATCACGTGTTGAATGAACATCAATGTCCCGAAGTTAGATCCTTGAGGCCAGAAGTTATCTTTTTCGCTTATTTGTCGGCCGTTTGATATCAGAATTGTACCAGTTTTACACCACTTTAACTCTTGTAAAGCAATCAAGTTCCTTATCGATGTGTTTATCACTTGTTGAATGAACATCAGTGTCCCAAAGATGGATCCTTGAGGCCAGAAGTTATCTTTTTCCTTTATTTGTCGGCAGTTTTATATCAGAATTGTGCCTGTATCTCGCCACTTTAACTCTTATGAAGCAATCAGGTTTCTTATCGATGTGTTTATCACTTGTTGAATGAACATCAGTGTCCCGAAGGTGGATCCTTGAGGGAGACCAGGACCTTCTTAACTCTTTTGGTTTGGGATCTTCATTTTCCTCAGTCAGAATAACCTTATGAAATGCAATGATTAGGGTACTGTTTAATTAGATTGTTTGCCACTCGCTGTAAACATATTTACTTGATGACTTGATGTTGATTCTCCATTGCGTAAACTTGATTTTTGCTCAATCATTGCGTCATTGACGCGTATTAACTACGAAACTAATTAAAAAACTCCAGGTTAATGTAAGGTTTGAGCTGCTGGTAGTATCCTTCGTCGATGTTAGGTAGATGGTAAATGAATACCTGTTTATTTGCCAAGGCATATACCGGGTGACGGCATTTATAGTTAGAGATTGCCAAGATGTAGGAACGTGAACGCTACACGTATTTTTTATGAAACTAAGAATTTACGCCAGTAATGAAAGTTTCTTAAAATTATCAGATTTTGAGTACTCAGAGTTTCTTACGAATTTCTTACCAGTTCCATAACAATATTCATGTTTACTTCCTGTTCCTGTTCCCTCTTGAATATTTCAAAACGAAGTTTTTTGAAGCCTTTCCTATGTTTAGACATTACTCAAGTACCTTCCGAGTAATATGATACGGGAAGCAAGTGAAAATAAAGTAAAAATATGCTAATGATTTCCTTGACTAAAATAAATGGTTTCTTAAATAGTTTTCCCCAGTACTGGAGTTTCTTACTTATTAGCGATCCGAGAGTTTCTTATAGGCAGTTCTTATATATGTACATATATTACGTGTCTTTAATAATCAAATCAAAAATTCTACTACACTGGAATGGTTAACTCAGATGCAAAAATTTATTTCACTATCTTAAATCAGCCATACCATTTCGGAGTTACTGGAGTATCTGCTTGCAAGCTGTCTTGGAAAAGGACGAGAAAGTTCGATACAAAACATCCTCAAGGGAGAAAAACACATCATGTGTTAAAATCTTTTCATAGAACAACTTTCAAGAAACATCACCTATAACCCTTGAATTTTTATGACTGATTTTGTTAAAATGTTTAATCTATTTTTGCTTCTCCGTATAAAAAGAGTTAACGTTAACTTCTCCTGAACTAACTTTCCAGTGTAACTACTCCTAGTATCCCCCTATTAACCCCTTTCTTGTCCCTATCGAACTTTGTTTTTTGCGGCTGCTTTTTTATTTTCTCATATATTCCTTATTTGTAGGAGAGTGAACGGAAGGGACCTTGTCCAGCTATTCCTCGAATTATTACATACACAGGTGAACATTTCGTAATACCGTACACAAACTTTAGTTGAATGGAGTAAGAAGATATTTTGGTGGAAAGCGTACTTTTTAGTAACAGATTTATATGTTTAAATGAGGCAAAATGAGTCCGAGTCGGGCAAAATAGGTCATGGACAAATTCATGAATTCCACCGTTATTTTGACCTGGTAAAGAAATCAGTTTCTATCATAAACAAACACAATTTTATTCAATGAAAGAACTGCAAGTTTACAACAGAGCCTCGTTTTTAAAAGCAAAATATAAAGTGACCCATTTCCCCCCGCTCTGATCCATTTATTTAAATACAATTTAGTTGTTGCAATGCGAGCATAAGCTTAGTTGAGCGAGCAAAAGACTGAACGGAGAGAGTTGTGGTATCATGGAGTGATAAGGCTTACTTGATTTGGAGAGTAGCGATTAGAGAGGGTAGCATATATGTGATAAAAATTGGACTGGAGCTCGTTTTAGTTAAAATTCTTCTCCTTTTTAGTCTTTATCTGGTCATACGTCTCGTAACAGAGAGTTTTTATTTTCAGAGAAAAACCAATTTATACTACGTGCACATATTTACCAAGCAAGGAGCCTATTTGCAAGTGATGACACTGGATTGTCNATTATGTCAAATTCCCCTCTCTTTTTTCATTTATTTTTTATTTCCAGTCAACTTCCTACTCAGCAAAAATAGTTTGCTGGTATCTCTTATTTGCAATTGAGCAGATCTTCAAAAACGTAAAGGTAGTGCGTTTGTCAAAACACTTTAATGAATCTGGCAGGTGTGTGGTCATTTATTTCGGACATTTATAGCATATATGAGCTTTGTAGCTCACCTAGAGAAAAAACCCCTGAAGTTTTGTACCAACGCAACATTAAAATCAAATTAATTATTGATATTTAGATGAGTCCACGGCAAGTTTGTGATCGGTAGCTTTGATTTTGTTGAGCACATAGGGCCAATGCGCTTCATAGAAATGGTCTCAATAGTTTTAGAACGTACTTAGTACAATATGGAATTAGTAGTTTAACGTGTCTATATTCTCATGCAGGGTGACACAGAATTCATCGGACGATCATTGGCGATGCCTGTCGTAAAACTAGCAGGCCAGGCGTATGAACCACCGTTCTTTCCTCCGAACTTGCAATGGTTCCCGATTTGTCGGGGGGAAGAAAAGGCTGGCGATCTCTTGGCTGCTTTTGAGCTTCTACAGGTATTCATTTTTTCATATTGATTTTTTTAGTACTGTACGAGACTGTACGCTAGAAAAGAGCTTTAACCGTTCGTTAGATTGCAACTATACAACTTTTTATGTCGGGCTTAAAAATCTTTTTAAATAATGATATACAGCTAGAAAGTGTAACATATTCGTTCTTTGTGTAGGTTACAGGAGATGAGTTTGCCGATCTTTTGCCGTATGACCCTGAACCAACTTCTAATGGAGTGGTACCGATACCTCTGAAGATACGACCAGATACGAAGAAATACAGGATAGAGGTATCGTAAAATTAAATACAGTTATACCAAGGGCCTTAGCAAATTATTTACATTATACTAGTCTGAAGAAAAACGTCCTAATTTTAGAATAATGCCTTGGTCTCTTATTTTTGTCTTTATCAAATCTTTTTTCCACCTAAACAGATGGTATGCATGGAACAGTTTCGATGCTCT
Source organism: Aurelia aurita (assembly GCA_004194415.1). Classification (NCBI taxonomy): domain Eukaryota; kingdom Metazoa; phylum Cnidaria; class Scyphozoa; order Semaeostomeae; family Ulmaridae; genus Aurelia; species Aurelia aurita. The sequence continues at coordinate 214,818 of REGM01000183.1, forward strand.
TTGTTTTAATTTTGTTTTGCAAGGGCGTCTCCAGGGGGTGGAATGTCCACCCCAGTTTTCTCAGGGTGGTATTTATTCATATGCAAAAACTGTGTAAAAGTGGCTGGGTATACCTTTCAGAACTTAATTCCTTACTAGGTCCACCCCATTGTTTTTGGGTTGGCGACGCCCCTATTCTTCTGAGACATTTTCGATCAGTGATTAATGGCTGACAAAGATTTAACCAGGCTTCACTGTGGTGTCGTTTTTCAAAACAATTTAAAAGAGGTTCAACCTTAACAGATTATTTCTTTAAAATGGTAGGAAGTCTTGTCGCTGCTATTAATACTTACCCCCTTGTGATTCGGAACAAAGCTACTATAATAAAGCTGTTCCCTTTCGCCCGAAATGAATGCCGTTCAGTGAAAATTATTCTTGTTTATCTGAGTCCAAAAATTGTCTCACATAAACCGTTCATGCTAAATTCATGACCACTCTTAAAGAGCCATTGTCGCCCAGGGTCCTTTGCGGGCACGCTGCAGTTTCAAACTGTCTGAAAATCAAATTTGGCCTTAGTGGAAATTATGAATCCACAGTAGTTGAACTGATAGAGAAATCAAGTAAAGTCAAACTTTTCTATCAGTTCAACTACTGCAGTGTGGGTAGAAATTTTCTGCTTTGGCCAAATTTGATTTTGAGACAATCTGAAATTGCAGCGTGCCTGCAAAGGACCCTGGGTGACAATGGCTCTTTAAGTTTTAGGTAATTTCCTCAAAATTGTAAAAGTAAGCCTGAACTTATAGTTTATTTCATTATTTGGATGTTATTTTGACAGTGAACTTTTGATTCATTTTTTATGAAGTTTTTTGATTAATTGTTTTAAATATTCAGGCATTCTTTTGGGGAGTTCGTGAAATGAAACGTGCAAAGTACTTGCAAGTGACACGACCACGCGTGGACCTCGATTGTTGCTATAAGATCAAACAGATTGATTTAAAAACAGGGAAATATCATGACAAATTACAGCAATATATTACATCAACAATTTGCAAGAACGCAAGGATAAATCCTAACTTTGATGACCCGGTTGTTGTTTTCGATGTGGTAAGTTGTGTTGCAAATTTTGTAATCTTGTAAATTTTACCTCATATAGCATAGGGCTCAAATCTTTCAAATCTTTAAAAGGGTGGGTGTAAATTCTATTACATTTGTTTTTAATTAAATGGCTTGAAAGGAACTTAGGTTACTTTCCTATAAATCTGCCGTGGAAATTTTTTGATATCTTGATTATTTTCAAAATGGCGGCGTTTATATTTTTGTTGAAAGAATTCATGGAAAATATTGAGATAATTGAAATCATCGTAAATCCTAAATTAGTAGAGGAAAAATGATACAATCTTCAAGAAAACCATAGTTTATGAAGGTCTACAATATGGTGGCAAGCAGAAATATGTTGCTCTTCTGGTTTAGGATTTATACATTTGATGACGTCACAGCCTCAAATATATTAAATGCTGCCATTTTGAAAGTAATAAAGATATCAAAATTTACAGCAAAGTTCCTTTCAAGCCATTTAATTAAAAGAAAAATGTAAAAGAATTTTACACCCACCTTTTTAAAGATCTGACAGATTTGAGCCCTTTGCTACGTCATATGACGTCTGGAATGTGGGAGACAGTAAAAACCCACAAAAAGAAAACTACTTTATAGAAAACTGCGGGCAGATATCTTGGTTGAAAGACTTCAAATATAGATTTTTCGTTGTTTATACTTGATCTTTGTCGAGAGATACAAATTGTCAAATTTCTGATGACTTGAATATCCTAGCCCCAATTCATATTAAAACTTGAAAATAAAAACAAAAAAGGAAACAAAATAAAGAAACTAGTTTTCTGTTTACGGATTCTAACTAAAGGTTAAATTCCCAAGTTTTTGTCTACAAGAGCCAAAAACATTATTTGACTCTTTAGCAATTGGTACTTATGTTATTTTCGATCAAACAGCTTCAGTTCACATACAAACTGAACTTTGTCTATCACTTGATGACAGTTTTCCCTTCTCCAAGAAGAATTTTGCTGCCACCTTTTCTGTAATCGTCTATTTTGCATCAACGAAGGAAAATGGATTACAGCTATAATGTTGATCAAAAAGTTTCAAAACGACCGTCTAATAATAGGGCGATCTTTCCTAAGCCAACCTTATCTCGCATGCTACTAATACTATACTTTTTTACTTAAATTCCAGACGTCTCCAAATTTCTGTCGAAACGGTGATTTTGCAATTTTTTTATAGTCAATATTAAATATACTTTCGTCTTTTTTTCAAAAATGAAAGCTTTATTTTGAAGATAAATAAACCAAACATTCATATCTTTTACGATTGCTCGGATATCAGTGAATTTTTAAGGGTCACTTTTTGGTGGCTTGGGTGAAGCGACCCAACTGACTGCAAAATACATTGGACACGTGTGCCTAAGACAATGGTGTTTACAGATTTGTTTATAGTTTGACGACGGAGCCCCTTTAAGCAACAGTTTTCTTTTAGGCTACTCATGCTATTTTGTGTATCATCTATTCCTAGGACTTACCCGAGAAAGAAAGATACACACCACCTATCACGATTCGTGTCACCGACTGTCGTGCGTTTGGCCGACATGTCTTAGCTGGGTCGTACGTCATTAATTCGCTGCAGAAGTATGTTCAAGAAAAAGAAAAATATCAAAAATTTGTGGAGACGGAGAACATGTATCGTAAGTTTTGNTTGATTTTGTTGGTACTGTACGAGACTGTACGCTAGAAAAGAGCTTTAACCGTTCGTTAGATTGCAACTTTAGAACTTTTTATGTCGTGCTTAAAAATCTTTTTAAATAATGATATACAGCTAGAAAGTTTAACATATTCGTTCTTTGTGTAGGTTACAGGAGATGAGTTTGCCGATCATTTGCCGTATGACCCTGAACCAACTTCTAATGGAGTGGTACCGATACCTCTGAAGATACGACCAGATACGAAGAAATACAGGATAGAGGTATCGTAAAATTAAATACAGTTATACCAAGGGCCTTAGCAAATTATTTACATGATACTAGTCTGAAGAAAAACGTCCTAATTTTAGAATAATGCCTTGGTCTCTTATTTTTGTCTTTATCAAATCTTTTTTCCACCTAAACAGATGGTATGCATGGAACAGTTTCGATGCTCTTTGTTTTAATCTTGTTTTGCAAGGGCGTCTCCAGGGGGTGGAGTGTCCACCCCAGTTTTCTCAGGGTGGTATTTATTCATATGCAAAAACTGTGTAAAAGTGGCTGGGTATACCTTTCAGAACTTAATTCCTTACTAGGTCCACCCCATTGTTTTTGGGTTGGCGACGCCCCTATTCTTCTGAGACATTTTCGATCAGTGATTAATGGCGGACAAAGATTTAACCAGGCTTCACTGTGGTGTCGTTTTTCAAAACAATTTAAAAGAGGTTCAACCTTAACAGATTATTTCTTTAAAATGGTAGGAAATCTTGTCGCTACCATTAATACTTACCCCCTTGTGATTCGGAGCAAACCTACTATACTAAATCTATTCCCCTTCGCCCGAAATGAAATTCTATTCAGCAAAAATTATTGTTGTTTTTCCGAGTCCAAAGATTATCTCACATAAAGCGTTCATGCTAAATTCATAACCACTCTTAAAGAGCCATTGTCACCCAGGGTCCTTTGCGGCCACGCTGCAGTTTCAGACTACGTTCACACGATGCCGGCACATTTTGAAAACGGTGAAAAATGTGACGGATAGGCCTCCCGTTCACACGAAAACGGCACATTTTTTGCCGGCACATTTTGAAAACGGTAGATTTTGAAAACGGAACTCTAACCGGCACATTTTAAAAACGGCATCGTGTGAACACTTAAAAAGGATGAAAACTGAACATTTTTCGACGCTTACAAAACGAGGCTGATTGATTCTTAAGGTGTAGGTACATTTCTTTGGCATCAAATTCTTGGGGAGATTGCAATGAGTTTGTTGCCGTCAAATTTCCTACCGTTTTCTAATTGTGCCGGTATCGTGTGAACGCTAGCTAAAATTTTGCTACCGTCACATTTTTCACCGTTTTCAAAATGTGCCGGCATCGTGTAAACGTAGTCTCAGACTGTCTGAAAATCAAATTTGGCCTTAGCGGAAATTATGAATCCACACTGCAATAGTTGAACTGATAGAAAAATCAAGTATAGTCAAACTTTTCTATCAGTTCAACTACTGCAGTATGTGGGTAGATATTTTCTACTGTGGCCAAATTTGATTTTTTAGACAGTCTGAAATTGCAGCGTGCCTGCAAAGGACCCTGGGTGACGATGGCTCTTTAAGCTTTAGGTAATTTCCTCAAAATTGAAAAAGTAAGCCTGAACTTATAGTTTGTTCCACTATTTTTATGTTGTTTTGAAAGTGAACTTTTGATTCATTTTTTATGAAGTTTTTTGATGATTATTTTTTATCTTCAGGCATTCTTTTGGGGAGTTCGTGAAATGAAACGTGCAAAGTACTTGCAAGTGACACGACCACGCGTGGACCTCGATTGTTGCTATAAGATCAAACAGATTGATTTAAAAACAGGGAAATATCATGACAAATTGCAGCAATATATTACATCAACAATTTGCAAGAACGCAAGGATAAATCCTAACTTTGATGACCCGGTTGTTGTTTTCGATGTGGTAAGTTGTGTTGCAAATTTTGTAATCTTGTAAATTTTACCTCATATAGTATAGGGCTCAAATCTTTCAAATCTTTAAAAGGGTGGGTGTAAAATTCTATTACATTTGTTTTTAATTAAATGGCTTGAAAGGAACTTAGGTTACTTTTCTATAAAGCTGCCGTGGAAATTTTTTGATATCTTGATTATTTTCAAAATGGCGGCGTTTATGTTTTTGTTGAAAGAATTCATGGACAATTTTGAGATAATTAAAATCATCGTAAATCCTAAATTAATAGAGAAAAAATGATACAATCTTCAAGAAAACCATAGTTTATGAGGGTCTACAATATGGTGGCAAGCAGAAATCTGTTGCTCTTCTGGTTTAGGATTTAGACATTTGATGACGTCACAGCCCCAAATATATTAAATGCCGCCATTTTGAAACAAGTCAAGACATCAAAAAATTCCCACGGCAGATTTACAGCAAAGTACCCTAAGTTCCTTTCAAGCCATTTAATTCAAAGAAAAATGTAAAAGAATTTTACACCCTCCTTTTTAAAGATTTGACAGATTTGAGCCCTATGCTACGTCATATGACGTCTGGAATTTGGGAGACAGTAAAAACCCACAAATAGAAAACTACTTTATAGAAAACTGGAGGCAGATATCTTGGTTGAAAGACTTCAAATATAGATTTTTCGTTGTTTATACTTGATCTTTGTCGAGAGATACAAATTGTCAAATTTCTGATGACTTGAATAACCTAGCCCCAATTTATAGTAAAACTTGAAAATAAAAACAAAAAAGGAAACAAAATAAAGAAACTAGTTTTCTGTTTACGGATTCTTTTTTTCTCTTTTTTCTTTCTTTTTTCATATTCCAATAAAAAGTTACAATGACATATTACTAATTACACTACTTACAATATTACTGTACTATACTACTAAAACGATACCACAGGGAGCAAAAGGCTGTGTCTACCCTGCAGCCATTACATAGAGCTAAAACTACTAATGTTTACAATAAACGAAACTGCTACAAACAAAAACAAGCATAATGCAAAGAAAAGAAAAACAATTACTTATAGGGGACGTGGTGGTTGTGTGGCTGGTAACGGAGTTTGATATTTTCTAATCTAGTCGACCAGTTTTGTGGATAAAGCTTAAAGTTAAAAGAAGTATACCTTTATGAAGGTCATTGGGAAGGTCTTTATCACCATACAATAAAATCTGCATCAAAACCTTGTTTGAATTAGTGATAAATCCATATGGTCGTAATAAAGGTAAAACTCCAGCGAGAAGATCTCTTCGTGGTACTTCAAAGGAAGGGCAGAGCAACAAAAAGTGTTCGGTATCCTCAATGCCATCGTTCGTAGGGCACATTGGGTTTATGGTATCCCTAAAATTGTGCTTGAATTTGTGAAAATTTAATTTGCTGAGACCAACCCTCAGTTGAGTAAGGTAGGATAAGCCTATTGGGTCGTGAATACCAAATATAGATTTTGCAGGGGGTCGTATTATGGATAGAAC
>REGM01000183.1:221255-238875 GCA_004194415.1 Aurelia aurita
TGCTACTCAATACTATACTTTTTTACTTAAATTCCAGACGTCTCCAAATTTCTGTCGAAACGGTGATTTTGCAATTTTTTGATAGTCAATATTAAATATACTTTCGTCCTTTTTTCAAAAATGAAAGCTTTATTTTGAAGATAAATAAACCAAACATTCATATCTTTTACGATTGCTCGGATATCAGTGAATTTTTAAGGGTCACTTTTTGGTGGCTTGGGTGAAGCGACCCAACTGACTGCAAAATACATTAGACACGTGTGCCTAAGACAATGGTGTTTACAGATTTGTTTATAGTTTGACGACGGAGCCCCTTTAAGCAACAGTTTTCTTTTAGGCTACTCAGGCTATTTTGTGTATCATCTATTCCTAGGACTTACCCGAGAAAGAAAGATACACACCACCTATCACGATTCGTGTCACCGACTGTCGTGCGTTTGGCCGACATGTCTTAGCTGGGTCGTACGTCATTAATTCGCTGCAGAAGTATGTTCAAGAAAAAGAAAAATATCAAAAATTTGTGGAGACGGAGAACATGTATCGTAAGTTTTGCTCTTTTTTTATACAAATCATTGAAAATTTAGGAGAAATTGTTGGGTTATTAATAGCTTACCAATTTTTGCCGTAGAGAAGATTTCCATTTTCCTTGATTCTCAAGGCATAAGCTTCAATCTAAATCATTTAAAGTATTTTTCTGAAATCGACCCCGTTCAAAGCTTAGAGAAAGCCAACAAAGTTATACAGTTTTACATTTTACTCTCTCTATAGTCAAACCCTGAACAGTCAGCAGTTGTTTCAAAGCCAATTCCAGATCGACTGTTTTAACAAAATTTAAGCAAAACCAATTCTCCTTAAAATGCATCCGCATCTAGTCTATTTCACGTCTAAGTATCTAGTTTATGTCAAGTCTAGCATATGTTCCAAATCTTTGAATTGGCGCAAAAAGGTCGGTGTAAAATTCTGTGGCCTATTTCTTTGAATTGAATGGCTTGAAAGAAACTTTAGCTAATGTCCTATAGTTCTACCGTTGGACTTTTCAGAAATCTTGAATATTTTCGAAATTACGGCGTATTATATATTTCAACTCATTCGAGGATATGACGTCATCAAATTTCTAAATCGTAAACAATAAGAGTGAAAGACTTTTGCTTGATACCATATTGTAGATATTCATAAACTATGTTTTTCTTGAAAATTGGTCTATCTTTCCTCAAAAAGTTTAGAAATTATAATGGTTTCAAGTTTTTTTTCAAAATTTTTCTTTAATTCTTAAAAAACAAGAAAAACACTCTAATTCTGAAAATATTGAAGATTTCTGAAAAGTCCAACGGTAGAGTTATAGCACAGTGGCTAATTGACAAGCCATTCCATTCAAAGAATTAGGTCACAGAATTTTACACCGACCTTTTTAAAGATCTGGAACCTTTATGCTTGTCAAGTCTAGCATTGTTTGATTTAGAATTGTTCAAGTCTCGGTATGAGTTTTGTACTCGGTGTGAAAGTGAGTTATCGAAACAAATCGCCGTTTCTTAATTTGTTCATTGCATTGTTTCTTTTTTGATGCTCTTTTTTTTAAACTCAAGTTTCCAACTCTCTTTATTTCAGTAAAGCGTTTTCAAAGTATAGCAGAGATCAATGGCACTTTGGCAACACAAATGAGCACAGCTTCAGTGATACCTAACGTGGCTATTTTAATTGACCCCAAAGCGAAAATGGTATGTTTATTGTCATGTCAGTTTGTATGTTCGTGTTAGAGATTTGATGCTCAATACAATACCGGGTGAGTCAGAAAAATGTTTAGACGTTTGAAAGCCTGTAGCTCTCAAACCATTAATCAGATTCCTATAAACTGGTTATACCTGTGTAGCTAAGATATCAGCTTATGTAAGATAGTTTGTTAAAATCGGTCGTATCGTTCTCAAATTACAAGCGATTTTATACAAATGCTTTATCTTAAAATCTTTCAAAACAGCGCTAAAATCCTTGATCACATTTGCTAGCAATTTTACCCCACAGCTATCATAATCAAATTCTATCTGTCTATCTTATCGCTCAAACATTTACTTGGTGTATAAAGAGGCTGCTGTATAATCGTCTTCTGTTGGGACTGTCATTCAGCCTTTTTTATCTATTTTCTACTTTCACATGGCTGGATTTCTGGCAAATTTGATCAAGGATGTTAGGATTTTATCTCAACCATGTCATTGCCTATCGATTTGGTGAGAATATGTGTGTTCTATCTCAACCGTGTCATTGCCTATCGATTTGGTGACAATATTTGTGTCTATCTTATCTATCAAAAGTCACGTTAATCTGCCCCGTCTGCCGGGTCGACCGTCAAGTGGCTACAAAATAACAGGAAGCCGCTCTGAAAACATAGTGGCTAATTTAATCTTAATAACCGCAACCTATGACCACAACATTTTTCAAAAAGCAATTCAAACGTCTCCTACCGCCCATGCTTCGATGAAAGTATTTAAATGGAATGAAATCTTCCGGAAAATTTTAATAGATTGATAGAGCATCCAAGATAATGAACATAGTTGAATTGAATTGTTTTCTTACTTATCTTGAACTGAATTACGCCACATAGACAAACAAGAAACTCATGTTGTAAAATAAGTCTCGGTACCTCAGAGATCCTGTGCTCCCCATGATCCTTGCAGTCTCACAGTGATGTTCGTACTGTATGAAAATGATTTTGGCCTAGCAATCGCGGGGCTGTATTATCTTTTAAATCTTCAAATGAACGTTGTTACGCAATCGCTTTTGAATCCAAACAACGGACATTCCTGAGAATAATTGAAGTAGTGGGAAAGTTTTGTTTCCTGTCGCTATTTATATTCCCATTATTGTTTATTCAAATCATGTTTATTTCGCGAGCGTGAAAAGGATCATGGGAACCACGGGGTCTTTAACGGAACTTGACTATGTTTGAGCTGTTTGATTGAATCAATTATCTTTTCATAGAAAAAGAAAGTTCAGAAACAAAGGGAGGAAGTCATTGATTGGTGGACGCGATTACACGTGACCCTGCGTGATTCTACTGACAAAGAAGACAAAGCAGATTGCGAAACAGGCGGCAGGACCAAAGATGATGCGTCTGTTAGCAGAATCAAGGTAATATCAAGATTAGATTTATAGCATGATGCATAGTCATTGCTAATGAATTGAATTAGCAGAAGGTCCAAAGAAAACTGAAACTACGACCCATGATATGAGCTAAATTTCAGAGAAGTTTTGTTAGAAACATTTCGACTATCAGTTTTATCAAGAATTTGATAAGAAAATTTTTGTTATTTCGCTGACTTTATCTTAGTTTTATGTGGGGGCCTTGCCCCCAACTAGTAACCTGGTTTGGATTATAGATGGTTAATCAAGATGCTCGTTTTAATTACAGCGCATCAATGGGGCTCCGTCGCCAAACTGTAAACAAAATCTGTAAACACCGTTGTTTTAGGCATGTGTCTATTGTCTTTTGCAGTTTGTTTGATGGCTTCGCCCAAGCCACCAAAAAGTGACCCTTAAAATCCACTTATATCCGAGCAATCGTAGAAGATATGGATGTTTCGTTTGTTTCTCTGTGAAGCACAGAGATTTATCTTCAAAATAATGCTTTCATTTTGAAAGAAAGATGACAAGTCTGTGTGATATTGCCTATAAAAAAATACTGCAAAATCACCGTTTCGACCGAAATTTGGAGACGGAGCCCCTTTAATGGAAGATAGTATTAAGTGTGAAAGGGAAAGTCATAAAATATGTTTCGAACGACGGAAAGTTACATTCCCGGTTGTTCAAAAATGGTATTACGTTAACACTGGATTAGAACTATACAAACGAATACAGAATTATGCTTTTAATCAAAGATTAGCGCTAATCGTGTTTTGAACAACCGGGCCCTGGGCCCAGGCTGTTTGTTCTTCGTGAATGATTCTTTTATGCCTATTTCTATTGAACTCCGAGCTCCAAAGGTATATATGGCAACTCATTACAATGTTCTCCCCTCTTCTCTCGAAGTGATCGACGTATGTAAACCAACTGTAATCTCTATTTGCTCAGATTTATCCATATGAACTGGAGAAGGCAAAGAAATTTGATGGTTTTACTGACGCAGTCGAAACATTTACTTTATCGAAAGGAAAACAGTCTGGGAATGATGATGAAGATGAAGAAGGAGAATGTAAACGATTCAGTGGAAAATTCAAGGTATGATGATGGGACGTATTGGCTTGTTATTGAACAGTGCGTCCCACATGCTTCTGTTTGTAGTCTCTTGCTGTTTACGGTCTAATGAGACTACAATTTAGCTGAGTGAGATGAAGAAGGAGACAATAAACGATTTAGTTGCAAATTCAAGGTATTATGAGTAATGTTACACGTCTTTTATTTGTTACTGAAATCCAACAGGTATCCTTTCTTAGCCTCTTGCTATTTACAGGGATCCCAGCAATCACATAATTGTTGTGTTCTGTCACTAGCTCTCTTGCATGAGGGCTTTACGTAACATAAAATTTTGGTACAGCCTACTTCTAGGCTAGCTATGTTTTGTTACCAAATGAGAATCTTCATTTCAGGTTAAAGTTACGATGAGAGGGACTTAATTTACATCTGTCTTTGCCACAGGGTTGCATTCGAGTGTGGAAATTAGAAAATCTGCCTACAAGATATCAAGAACCAAATGAATTCAAAACAACTTTCAAAGAGCATAAACTTCCTAAATACGAACCTGTGAAAGTATTGGTGCGTGTGTATTGTATTAGGGTGAGTCGTGATCTTTTTTCTAATTAAATGACGAAATCTGGAGTTGGAATATTGCAGAAAGCGATATTTTTGGATCAAAATAAACTGAAATTATCGCCATGATATGTTTGGTATCAAATATAGTTACACTGATATTTTTGGGTTCTTCCTGGTCTCTGCATCGTTTTGGGATATTTCATATTCATTTACAGGTGTCAACTATAAAATAAGCTGATATTTTTGGGTTCTAATGAAGCTGAATTGATATTTTTGGGTCGCCTGAAGATTTATCGGACTGACCCCCCCATATGTGTATGTGCTGATTGTCCCCCCTGGGAGAAAATCCTTCTGCGATTCAGTCCTGGACAATTAAATCTTGACACTGAAATCTAAGTTGTAACTCTTTTTTACAGGCATGCAATCTAAAACCTGCAGATCCAAATGGAAAGGTAGGCCCTATTTTGTAAGCATAAATTTATAATCTGTAAAAAATTTGGTGTGTGAAGGACAATTTTAGGACAATTTTGATCGCTAAAGGAATCTTCAGAAAATTGAAATTTCACTGAAGCCTTGTTGAATCTGAAAAGGTAATCACTGAATCTTTGGACTTTCCCATATTCATTGTTCAAATTTATCGATCATCAGCATCATCAGCATCATCATCATCATCATCATAATCATAATCATAATCATAATCATCATCATCATCATCATTAGCCGTTCAGGCCACTGCTGGCTGATGGCCTATCCAACATCCATTTCCTCCTGTCCTTAGTTTTTGACATCCAGGTCACACCTAACCGTCTCAATATCATCCTGCCATCTTCTTGTTGGTCTCCCTCTATTTCTTTTTATTCCGGGTGTCCATTCATTCCTTTTTTGGTCCATCTTTCATTTTCCATTCTCCCTGTGTGTCCTGCCCGAGACCATTTAATGATATCAATCTTTCCTATGTTATCGTTTGCTTCTGTTTTGCTCTCTTATCCATTCATNATCATAATCATAATCATAATCATAATCATCATCATCATCATCATTAGCCGTTCAGGCCACTGCTGGCTGATGGCCTATCCAACATCCATTTCCTCCTGTCCTTAGTTTTTGACATCCAGGTCACACCTAACCGTCTCAATATCATCCTGCCATCTTCTTGTTGGTCTCCCTCTATTTCTTTTTATTCCGGGTGTCCATTCATTCCTTTTTTGGTCCATCTTTCATTTTCCATTCTCCCTGTGTGTCCTGCCCGAGACCATTTAATGATATCAATCTTTCCTATGTTATCGTTTGCTTCTGTTTTGCTCTCTTATCCATTCATTTCGCTCCTTTTCTTTCCTTGTTATACTAAGCATTGCTCGTCCTAGTTATAAATGTTCAAAAGCAAAGAAAGAAATAGCACTTGCACACCGATTGGTTATTATCACTATTTTTATTGTTTTTTAGGCCGATCCTTACTTGGTTGTTACTCTTGGTAAACACAAAATCAACGATAAAAAGAATTGTATCACTAGGCAGCTGAATCCGGAGTTTGGGAGGTGAGTTCGAGGTTTTATATATTTCATGAACGTAAAAATATGTAATTAATTGCCCCCTGTTGAGTGTACCAAATATGCCTCCAGCTGGTGTACCCATATGCGTAAGGGGATGGGGGGGGGGTGCTGCTGGAACATTTATCGCATTTCAGTCTCCATTCGATCAGTTTTAACTCGCTGAAGCCATCATGTTTGTGCGAAATCCATAATAAGCCCTCTTAAACGTTGGGTATCCCCTTCGCTAATAGGTGTACCCACAAAGGTAATCTGATAAGTCGAGAGGTAAATCAATCTCCAGAAATCTCCTCCAGTTCTGGCGAAATTCTTTTCCTAAGAGCTCTATGATTTCGTATGTGCTCATGAAGAATCTCGTCCCCTTTCTAGAGAAATGATTTACCCTCGCTAAAAACTGCCTTCTTCCTACAAGTGTCTTGATATCACTATCAATCATTTTCATTGTCATTATCATTCTAGAATGTTCGAGTTCGAAGCAGAATTACCGTTTGATAACCTATTGACGATACAAGTAAAAGATTGGGATTTGATGTCGATGGATGATTTTATTGGCGAGACAAAAATTGATGTGGAAAACAGATTTTACAGCAAACATAGACCAAGATGTGGATTGCCACTTACTTATAGTCCGTAAGTTACACCAAAATTATTTCATTACGACTTGAAATTATTGTCTACCAGATATGAATCAAAAATTTATCCACTGATTTAAAGATTGCACTGCAAAATCATGGAGCCATTTTGTTTTTAAATTTGTATCCCTGACCTAACGAAAGCTTAAAGGGACTAAACGGAGTTAAAATCTACGCATGGCAAGTCTAAGATTAGCCTATAGTATCTGAGGATTTTTGCACATGTGTCGATATCGTTTAGCTAGAGGAACAATAGCGTGTCTAGGCATTTTCTTTGTCCTATTTATAGATTACTCCGTTCATTCACTTTAAGCACGATTTTGTGGGTTTTCTCTGAATTTGATAAGTGCTATTTTTTGACTGCAGTAGCATTTCTCCAAAATCAATTTCCTTTATTTTCCCACAAAAAGTCAAAACACACGATTCATTTTGACACAGACTTAAACGGAAAAAGTTCTTTTTGGCCCATTGGTAGGGGAGCATATTTGGATCTATAGTGCCCTTGTCACCAGAGTACTTTACCCTTGGCTAAACGAGTAGTCTACCACCATTTGAATAGTAGAAAAATAATAGTTAAGTTGAACCACTCTCGTATTGTTTTTGCAAGTCTCATGGAAAGTGATTTTGAGAAAATTCTTTGTTTGAGAACAAACCTGTTCAAATTACAAACAGGTTCTGAAAACTAAGTTGAAGCCTCTCTCGTGCAAAGTTATTGAAATCTTTCCCGAATGCAGGATGATTGTGCAATATGTGATTTTTAAGCAATGGATAAATTTTTGACCCATCAAATGAATAAGTGAAGAATCGCTTGGAAATTGTTACATTTTTTCCAGTTTCTTTACACTGACATCTTTAAAGAAATGCTTAAACTCATAAAATTCTAGTTTTACATTTAGAACCTTTCCAAATTGCTTCGAAATAATTCAACTTTTGCTTGACTAAATTTTTGAAAACTAAATTTAAAAAATTTTGAAATCTAAATTTAAAAAAGGACTAAATATTTTTGTAGGCATGGATATGCGAAATGGCGAGATTCGATGAAACCAAGACAAATTTTATCAAGTATATGCAAACAGGAAGGACTTCCAAAGCCTTCTTATAAAGATGGCGTTTGTGATATCGGTGGAAAGAAATTTGAGGCTGAGAAAGAAATCAAAGATGAACGAGGTAACTTCAATAGTCAAAGGGTCTGTTTCAACCAGCATGCCTTGCACGTGAAATCTCTTGGTTGGCCTTTGTTGTCGCCATTTTCATGGCCCATGAAAATGGCGACAACAAAGGCCAACCAAGAGATGACGCGTGCATGGCATGCTGGTTGAAACAGACCCTTTAAGTAACGTAATTAGGACACTGCTAATTCTAAATATATTAGACTTCAGAACGCTCCTTTAAAGCCAAAGGCTTGTGTCCGATTTCTTTTTCGCCCTCTTTGTAGTGCTCCCGAGAGTACAAAGTTGCTAAAAATGCTATCACCTTTATGTAGCAAAATTACCTGATGGAAAATTTTTAAGTCAAGACTTTCGACTTTTCTAGTGGGGTAAAGAGCTTGTTAAGTGACCGGAAACTTCGAAGGATCGTTGACATTTGTAAGCTTTGTCTCCGGTGACGGACGTGATTGCCTCAGCCGCTTTTAGCGTCGACGTTTGTGGATGGTAAAAAAATTCATGCAAAATTTGCCAGAAATTTAATTGCTATTTGAATTGACAGTTTTCAAATTGATTTCCGTTGCACTACAAGACACGGCTTCTTTGCTATCATAGGGCTCAATTCTTTCAAATCTTTAAAAGGTGGCTGTAAAATTCTATTACACTTATCTTTGAATTGAATGGCTTGAAACGAACTTGGGGTACTTTTCTGAAAATTTGCCATGGAAATTTTTGATATCTTGATTATTTTCAAAATGGCAGCGTTTTTATTTTTGTTGAAAGAATTCATGAACAAATGAAAATCATGGTAAATCCTAAATCAATAGCGGAAGGATGACACAATCTAAAAAAACCCATAGTTTATGAAGGTCTACAATATGATGGCAAGCAGAAATCTGTCGCTCTTCTGGTTTAGGATTTAGAAATTTGATGACGTCGCAGCGTCAAATATAACAAATACCGCCATTTTGAAAATAATAAAGATATCCAAAAATTTCCATGGCAGATGTACAGGAAAGTACCCTAAGCTTCTTTCAAGCCATTTAATTCAAAGAAAAATGTAAAAGAATTTTCACACCCACCTTTTTAGAGATTTGAGCCCTATGCTATCTTTGCTAGATCGGTCGTTGATAAAATTTGTTTCCTTTTCCCAGGCAATCCTATCCCATCCGACGAGCCAGCTGCTCTAAAAGCATTGAGAAATTTTCATGAACTCGACAAAGGATTTCACCTTGTACCGGAACATATTGAAATTCGGTATTTATATCGACCGGATAAACCAGGAATTAAACAAGGAAGTCTGGATATGTGGGTGGATATGTTTCCAATGGAAGGACCGTCACCTGGACCGGCTGTGGATATTGCTCCGAGAAAACCAGAAGAGTAAGTTTGTTGACTGATAAGTCCAACTAAACTAGTAATATTTACTTTGCAAAATTTTGAGTGTTAAACACTCGCTACATTGAGCACACATTGTTCGCCAAACAGTTCAGATTTGCTTGCCAAGCAAAGTTTTTGTCTTTTTGGCCACAACGGGACATTGGTTGAAGTTTTTAACGGAAATTTCAAATGCTTGACAAGACTATTGTCTAGTTAGGCCATGGCTTCAGTTGTGGAACATTTGCTTAAGTCATCAGCTAAAAACAAAACATTTTTGTCTTGCACTTGGCTACTGATTGAAATATTAGAATCTCTGAGTAAAGAAATATGAAAATCTTACCATGAAAAACTAACTTCTTACCATTTAAGTAATGAGTTGAGTTCGAACTATTTCCAAAGCCTATCTTCTTTTGCAGATTTCAACTGCGAGTTATCGTGTGGAACACTGATGACATCCCACCAGCAGATACCAATGTACTTACAGGAATACCAAGCAGCGATATTTATGTGAAAGGGTAATGAAACTTTGAAAAGTTGAATTTAAGGCACTTATAATCTGAACTATTAATACAGACGGCATGACGTCACAGCAGCGTTGAAAACACGACGCCATCTTGTTTTGGGGTAAATGTTCAGAAAATTTCTATAGGAATCTATAGGAAATTTGCAAAAAGTTGTACAGAATTGCTCCTCTATTCTACCTTGCGATAGTGGGTAGGGAAAGGATAGGTAGCAATTGTCAGTCAGACCTAAACCTATGAAATAGACACAAGAACATGCTGTTTTTAAAAACAAAACAAAAGTTTAGGCCAAGAAAGCTGTGAAAAACTTGCCTTTGCGTCGATAATTTCGTAGTTAGCTGCACAAACTCTGTCGGCTGTGAGGTGCTCGTCGCTTCTTCACCGCCAACCTTCCTTTTAGACATTCGCCTATCTATCTGCTAAAGTTTTTGAATAATTTGAACAGCCTCCCAGCTTTTTTAATTTATTTACTGCGATAAATAAACGAGACACTCTCAAAATCCCAGTGCGACGCTATACTTTGTAATGACTTCATTTACCCAAAGTCTGATTTTCGAGCGCGAATTGATCAAGTCACGTGACATGTCGTCTGTATGTTGTGACATGTCGTCTGTAAGGCCATACAAATATTTTTCATCGATTGTGTAGCAGGCAAAGCGGTACAGTAAAAACCCGCACATAAGAACCTATGTTTTTAAAATCAGCCTGTTTGGGTTCTTATTTATGTGGGGGTATTGCAAATCAGGGTGTAGGTTCTGAACATGGGGCATAGGTTCATGACTGATTTTTGTTTTTTCTTTAATTTTGTGCAAACCAAATCTTTTAATAAGAACCTAAACAGAAAATCAGGGTGAAAAGGTTCTTATGTATAGGGTTAGAAATCCCAAATTGCCACACTGCAGCGACAACAACAACAGCAATTCAATGAGATGAAACGAGCGTAAGTTGAGGGTCTTATGCAGTGAGGCTGCTTTCGAAACAGATTAAAGCAAGCAATCTTTGAAATTGGTCCATTATATCAGCTTCTATAATCGTCTGAAAGGTGCACCTTTTTTATTCTCACCAAATAGTTTCTATTTTACTATAATACATTCTTTTTTTAGGTGGTTGGAAGGTCTTACGGATGATCTCCAAAAAACTGATGTTCATTACAGGTAAGCACTGTTTATCGACACTCCACACTTTGAATTTGATCTTATTTCATGTTAAGAATATTTGCTGACATTCAATCCAGCCAAGATTTCTTTTTAACAAACTAAGCAAAACTAATTAGATGTCAGGCGAGACGTGCAATAACGCAAAATTGATCATGCAAAACACTTCAATTGTTTTTATTCGCAGATATTTTCACATGGCATCTAATTTACGACAGACTTCAAGCATCTACTTTTTTCATTTATCAAGGTCGTCAGATGGAAATGGAATGTTCAACTGGAGATTCATATTCAATTTCTTGTTTCATCGAGCTGAAGAGAAATTTATCACTAAGAAAAAGGTATCGTTGCAGGTTTTACTATTTCATTTCTCGTCTTTTTATTTTTGACTGACTTTGCTGTCATCCTTCCTTGTATGTTCGAGTCTCTTAAAAAGCGAAGTATGGAAAGAAGATAGAGGCTCTTGCACCAAAACTTCACAGCTCCTACGACAGTTGTTGTGGCAAAGACTTTTTGGAAGAGCCAT
Organism: Aurelia aurita; assembly: GCA_004194415.1. NCBI lineage: Eukaryota > Metazoa > Cnidaria > Scyphozoa > Semaeostomeae > Ulmaridae > Aurelia > Aurelia aurita. The sequence continues at coordinate 232,898 of REGM01000183.1, forward strand.
ATAATTCTCTCTTGTAGTAACTTAATTGAGATTTGTTGTGAAGACGTTTTACCCAATTGAACCAAAATTTTGATGAGTTTCTTTATTGCAGGCCAGCATATTTGGTGTGGATGAATGGGAAGAGAAACATTGTCCTTTGCTGCATTTAGAAGTTCTCGATGCTGATGTTTTCAGTTCCGATGATATGATAGGTACGGTCTCTTCATATTTACAATCAATTCCAACTTAGTTTAGGTTTAAGAAACTTTTAGGCACGGGGGCGGGGGGGTTCTTCCATAGTAAAGGTACCTGGGGATGTGCCGCGCTCAAGGGTATACTTTTTCAGACTTCTAGTCTAGCCAAGGGTATGCTTTTTGGCAATGTTAGAATAGGCCAGTTTAGGCAAGGGTATAATTTTTGGCAATTTTCGTCCTGGAAAGGCCAAATTTTCTTAATTTGTGTCTAGAAACCCCAAATTTTGGCGATTTTGATCTAGAGAAGGCGAAATTTTGGTGATTTGTGCCTAGAAAACGGCAAATTATGGCACTTTTGGTCTAGAAATTAGTGTAGCCAAGGGTATCATTTTCACAAAAATTGGTCTAGCCAACGGTACCATTTGGAAGATGCTCGCGGCACACCCCTATCCGAAATTTGGCCAAGAACCCGTGCTTTTAGGTTACATACTTTTACATAATACTTTCTTGTTGCTTATATAGATTAAATGCCCAAATTACAAGCAACTGTTCTTAGAAGGGTCTCCATGTATTGCAAATGCATAAAATTCAATTCAACAGCCTTACGAAAAGTTATGAGGCTTCAATATTTTCAATAGTATATCGTTTAAAATTACCCTTACCTAATTTTATAAAGGTATATTTAGAGGAGCCAGGATGTAACATTTTCATTTTCATTCATTTTTCATTTTAAAGTCTTTATACACAAAAATCCCTTCAGCTATATAAACTCAATAAAGTGGAAAATAAATAATTATAGTTACATTAAATATTGTATATACAGTTAAAGTTGAAAATCATGTACAGTAATCTATCTACATGGCAGCTGCTCTTCCAGGGAGTCGTGCTTGGAGTTGATTTCAGCTCTTAAAATAACCCTTTAGTTGCTTTTTGAATCCATTAATTGTCACATTATCGCAGAGACGGTGATGGAAGGACGCTTGTTCTAAGAGCTTTTTTGGCGAGATTCTCACAAGTATGTTGGGTAATTAAAGTCTGCCTCAAATTTGATGTCACATGACATTTGCGATAACGCAAATTTGTCATGCAAAACACTTCAATTGTTTTTACTCGCGAATATTTTCACGTGACATCTAATTTGCGACAAACTTTAATATTCTCCTTTATCCTTTGCACGACGGAGTACTTAGCCTACGCGCAGCGTCAACACTCCTCCGCGAAAGTATAGCTGACGGAGTAGTATTGGGGCTGCGCGCAGGCTACGGAGTACTTTTCTGTACCCCCATTTTCTGTTGATAGAAACTTTGAGATGGTAATCATTTCTATACTCACAGGTGACCTGATCCTTAACATAACAAGAATCCCACCACCCATGAAGTCATCAAAACTTTGTGATGTAGAAAAATTAAAAGATGTCGACAATCTGACATCACTGGTACAAAGTGGTGCAATGCGAGGCTGGTGGCCAATACAAGGCTTTGATGATGAAAAAGGCGAAATCGCACAAAGGGTGAGGCTTGACTTATACATCGTCGTAGTTTCGTTCCTTGCCTGAACTGATACATCGCTACAACTACGACTCATGATCTATAACTGTCAGTTGAGACGACCACCTCATGGCCTAAGCTATTTCATCGAAAATACCGATGCTAAAACGCTTCAAGCTTCGAGGTTCCGGCACTTGAACATGGGAATACTAGTTGTTTCCTTGATGCAAAAAGTTTAGATACCTGAAATTTTTTGCAATAATCTTCCGTTTAGAGGCAAATTAGATCAGGTAAAGGTAGGGTGAGGCTAGCATTCAACCATGTGGTTTTTGTTGCTTTCAGCTTTTCAGTTTAGAGATGTACAATTTTGGGATTCTTTTGAGACGGTAGACTATGCGGAGTTGGAATGTGTATGTAGTATGCTTTTTTGTACCTTCCTACAAAAAAGTAGATTTCTTGTGGGCTCTTCTGAAGTCGGTAGAGGTCCATGAGATCTCAAGGACTGCTGGAAATCGTGTGAGAAGTGAATGGTAAATTGTAACCAAAATTCTCAACAAGAGTTTACCAGTAAGAAATTTCATAAACAACGATAATGTGTTTAATGTGTTTGAGCTTATACATTGTAAGCAGCTTTATTACTAAATTCGAACAATGAAAGTACTATGCGTGTCAATGTGGCATCGATGCAACAGATTGAATTATTTTCCCTGTTCAGAATGCACTCAAGGCATTTTCTCTCTGATCTCGTAGATTTCTACCATTTTCCGAATGTGGTTTTCCCTCTACAACATTTTTGTTCTCAAGCTTGCATCTTCAATTATCAGTATATTTCTACACTTAAAAACTGAACTGGTTGTCATGTCATGAGATAAAGTTTCCAAGCTCATAATCGGTTTATTTTTTAAAGATGCTTGTTTTTTTTTAACCTTCGAAAGCAACCAGCTCAGATAAAGATTCAAAGTTCATGATTAACTTGTCTTTGGCAGCATATTTTTACATTTATTTCTCATTGTAGGGTGAAGTTGAAATAGAATTCGAGTTATTGCGTAAAGAGGAAGCTGAAACAAATCCTGCTGGAAGAGGGAGGGATGAACCACAACCACTGGCAAAGCCAAAGTACGTTTTGTTTTTTAAGAATTTCAATTCATGCATCGACATTCAGGCAAAAATACCCTACATGGAACATAGTGATTAAAATCTGTAACTTAAATAATGTGAGGTATATAAAATATCCAAGAGACAACAAGTCAAGTACTACTTTTGCTACGGATAACTTTTTCGATTGAATCGTGCAGTACCGAGATTTGCTTGTCCTTATTTTAAATTGTGGATACTTTGAGAGGCTATTCATAGGGTACATATCATAATATGTGTGCAAGTTTTCATCTCATTTTGTGCACAAGTGCGGTGAAAACTGTTTTCTTCTAATTATTTGATATTTGATATTTGATTCATTTAGGGAGGGTTGCCCTTCAGCAAAGGCTGATTTTCAAGGGGCCCTCCATTAAAAACAGTTACAATATAATCTAAAATAAAAATAGTCCAAACCTAATTACAACAAAAACCATAATGTTAAAACCTAATTACAATAATTGATAATTTATATTAAAAGAAAATATTTACAAAGAGAAAGCAAATTACAAATTTTGGGCAAGGGCAGACTCTGTAACACCAGCGCCAGCCACCCCCAATCGACATGCCAAGCCAAAGCAACCGGCGACCGTAGACCCGGACCACCAATCGCCCCAGCCCAGCTTGCCAGCCAAGAGCAGCCAACGCCCCCGCCACAAAATCCGGCCTCGCCCTCATGTCTGAATAAACTTTTTGAAGCTATTCAGAGAGGATGCCTTAGATAGCTTATATCAGGCTACAGACAACTACAGACATGATAATGGTCAAATACATTTACGTTCTTTTGAATTCTACTGGAGCTTCAAATTGGTGAAGCCCAAAAGCTAGAACAATGGTAGAAAAATAGCCCTATTGTTTAGAAACAATTGGCGTGGCGTAAACTCTGGTGTTGCAAAAATGAACTTTCCACTCTGGTTCATGATTAGATTGTGAAGGGAAGGCGTCTTGCTCTTTTCTCATGTTAATTTATTGCTAAGATAATTGAATCCTTGAATTTATTGAGGTTTTTATTTTAATTCAGAGCTAATTAAACCAAGGGGTGGCTTTAGATTTTATTGGCAAAACTGTTGATTTTATTAATAAAATTGATTTTATTGACCAGTGTGTGATAAAACTTTGCAAATCAATCTATTTTCTTGGTATGAATTAATGCTTTTGTACCACTAAAGGCTGATTCTCACTAGAGTAAAAACCCATTAGAAATGCATTTGAAAAACGACAGAAAAGTGTTGAAATTATTGTTACCTCAATTTGAGGCTTTGTCGTCGCCTTTGAGGATATCCTAAAGTATTTGAAGATAAAGAAAAATCGGCACATGGGCAAAAACGTTTTTCTTTCCGGGGAGCTAAGCTGTAGAATAGCCGTCCAGCTGAGTCGAAGAAGGCATCCTCCCTAACTAGTTTTAAAACGTCTATTAAGGGTTTAAGTTTGTCCTTTTATTGTAAATATGGTATCATTATTGTAAATAGGTTTTTAGCTTTATGGCTTTTTATAATGTAGGTTTAATTTATTGTATATTGTAATTAAATTTTTTTATCGGAGGGCCCCTTGAAAATCAGCCTTTGCTGAAGGGCAACCCTCCTTAAATGAATGAAATGACTGAATAAGAAATGGAAAATTTGGATAGAATCAAAAGGTTTCGGTTCCATTTGGAATCAATCAAAATGCGCTAAATATGAGTTTAAAAAACGCGTTATCCCATTTCTAACGGGTTTTTACTCTAGTATGAACCAAACTTTAGAGATTTCTCAATAAAACTATGATCGGCCATTTCGAATTTTTTCATTCACATTTTCAAATTTTTTATTTTACTTTATCTTTTCAGTCGTCCAGCTGACAGTCTGAATTTGTTCATGAGTCCACTGCGCATGATACAACTGCTCCTGTGCAGCCACAAGAGTTGCCTCGTCAAATGCGCTGTCATATTTTTACTGCTCATCCTCATGGGGTTATTCTTTTATTCGATGCCGGTGAGTACACTTATTATTTAAGCCATCTCAGGAGGTATGACAAATATATCGTTGTTTGAGGATGGATCTTACAAACCAGTGTCAGATGTAGACTTTTTACAATTGTCGTAGTTTCACTCAACGACTGAACTGATATACCGCACCAACAACAACTGCGTAAAATTTAAAGAAGGACTAGCCAATCAGAAAATCTTGCTGTCTCATTGCAGCTTCTATAATTTGTTACCGATTGAAATTTTCGTCTGGTTTTAGAACTCTTGGGAAAGAAGGCCTTTCTTGAAAATACAACATCACCATCAATCAGTTCTATTCAATGAGTTAAAGTTTATCGACTCGTGCAATAAGGCTACGCCAGATGTTAAATCGTTAAGAACAACTTTATTCTGTTTAGCATATGGCTTTATTGCTGTCCTTAGACCAAGATATTTGTAGCCTCACTCAGTTTCTGCAACCTATTTATATTATAAATGGGCTTTTTGTGACCGTCCATATTAGCATTCTTGCTGCCTGTTGCAGTCTTCGTCTTCCCTAGTCACATCTTTATACCTGGATCTGTTTTGCTGATCAGCAATGTTCTTTTTCAAGGGATACACAGTGAAGAAGATATTCGGTGCTTAGAGATATATGGTATGAGTTTGTATTGAATATTTCTCATTTAAAGTTAGCATATCATCAAGATTATGTGGGAATTTCGTTTCTAAGGTGGGGCAAACTGGATCATCGACAAATTCACGGATTTCACTATTATTGTGCTTTTAATCGAAGAAAATCAGAAAATTGGTAATACTAAGTTTATGTTTGCAGTCGTTAAAAAAGTATCTAGATTTGTTTTTCTAGATTTGAAAATCAAAAACGTCAAAAAACTGACTTCAAAAGCTGCTCAATTTTTAAACTCTTCTCAATTTTACTGCCTCAATTTTGAAAGAAAATCCAAATGACACATATTGTCCCACTCTACCTTACGCAAAATAGACAGTCAGTTAGACATTGTATCTGTTTGCTACATGCCACGAAAAAGTAAACATTTCGCCCAGTGAGCATTGGCAAATTTAGAAGAATATTTATGAAAGATAAACACAACACCAAGATAACTTTGTAGAATGTTTTTATCATTTATATCTAGTTTTAGTACGGAAGAAAACTACAAAAGTTAATGGAAATTAATGAGATTTAAAGGTATATATGATATCCATACGATGTCCGCTTGGGTGGATCAT
>REGM01000183.1:252964-284940 GCA_004194415.1 Aurelia aurita
ATCAGCTTGCATTTAAGCTAAGTGGAAAATATTCGTAATCTGTTATTCATATTTTGCATTTCTATCAACAGTACTCTGGTTGCTGCAGCTAAAACAATGGAATCAGGTGATATTGTGTATGGAACAATAGCTGGAGCAGCCATGTCAAAATTCTGTATGATGTTGTTTGTTTCAGCATTAATTGGTGTAGCATTTGGCCTCGTTAGTGCTTTGGTATGTAGAGTCGCCTTTTTTAACACAAATCTGTAGCGAGTTCTAATTTTTCAGTGCTATGACTCTGGACGGTTGGGTTTCTCATCAAGTTCATATCGTCTAAAAGGTCAACCTGTGGGTGAACAAGTTGCTGGCTTCCTTATAAGCATCACGTTCGTTAATGCTGACTAGGCCCGCTCGGCGCGGCTGCGCCGCGCCTCCGCGTTCCTTTTAGCTTCGCTGTCGTTTGTCTAAGTAGCAGTACATCTGCACATAGTGTTCTCAGTTGCCGTAATCGCCTTAGTTGCCGTAGTGGCCTTATAGTTGCCTTTAATGGCCTTAGAATAACTAGTAGGGAAATGAGCCCCCATATCATAAGGGGGTGAGTTTTCGGTAAGTCGTTGGTGCCTTTTGGTAAGTTGTTTTAGTTGAGTTAATCTAGTTGCCTTTCTTCCCTTAGTGGACTTATTTGCTATAATAGCGTTGGTGGGCTTTCTTTCCTTAGTGGCCTTAGTTTCCTTAGTACCCCTTCAAGTTGCTGGCTTCCTTATAAGCATCACGTTCGTTAATGTTGATAAGTTATTTCCTTTCTCTCTCTAGGTTTTCAAGTACATCAACTTTAAAGGACACCCATCATTAGAGATAGCCACTATGATTATATTTGCCTATATGCCATATGGTTTATCAGAAGGATTAGAATTATCAGGTTTGTTCAAGTTATTTTTGATATGAGGTGTAGGATTTGTTTGTTGACTTATTTTATATCGATTATTTACATCTAGCTTACTATGTACCAGGTTAGCCAGAACAAAGCTCCTATTTTTGAAAATTAACAGGGCCAAGAGTACTGGATGGATTCGAATGAATCGAATTATACTCAAAAGCTGATCGACTGGACTATTGTTGTGATTTTGCTCGAGTTTTTATGAGCACTGAAAATATAGGTAAATTTGATTTTACGAAAATTTTCTGGTTGCGAAATGCCTGAAAAGGGCCTAAACACTTGATCAAATCGAAAGGAATTTCCTCACACAGAGCAATACGCAACGACATTTCATCTCTCTCAAGAGTTATAGGAATTTGTGTTTTTAGATGTATTTTTAACAGCAAGCGAATGTCTAGAATCTCTAGTAATAATCTTCTTTCAACAGCTATAAATGTGATTTCTTATACAATTTTCCTCAAGCTAGAGCAGCCAGATTTTCAGTTTTCTGAATCTTGACTGATGGCATTTGTCTCATTTTTCTTTCAAGGTATCATGGCAATTCTATTGTGTGGTATTACAATGTCACATTATACGCATTTCAATTTGTCGCCTTTAAGTCAGATATCTATACAGCAAGTCTTTCGATGCTTGGCTCTGATAGCAGGTATGTCTTGATTTCCAATATTTATTGTATTTGATGTATAAGAAATAAATGGTCCAAAGTGATTAGCAGGCTATTCAAGTCAGTTATTCAAACGCCAATGCGTCGTAATGAAGTGAAATTGACTTATGGATTTCTTGATGGTAAACAGTGACTTAAGTGGTTCTTTTAATCACTGTGGCGTAAATATTTTATAAGGCATGGGACCTTTTCCGGACCAAAATGAATAGAAAGATACTTTTCCCAAAGATACTACGGGCTGTAGGAAACATTTGGATTGGTCTTTAGAAAATGTTGTGGTCATAGGGTGCGGTTTTTAAGATTAAATTAGCCGCGATGTTTTCACAACGGCTTCCTGTTTTTTAGTAGCCACTCGACGGTTGATCCAGCAGACGCTAATAAACGGAAACTCCTCCGATTAGCGTCTGCTGGGTCAACCGTCGAGTGGCTACTAGATTACAGGAAGCCGCTATAAAAACATCGCGGCTAATTTAATCTTAAAAACCGCAACCTATGACCACAACATTTTCCAAAGACCAATCCGAATGTTTCCTACAGCCCGTGAAGATATTAGAAATAGTTTACTCCAATAAGTTGGTTTTCTTGTTTATGAATGTTTTCTTTTTGAAACATTTCTTCATTATCCATGGCTAAAGGGAATCGACAAAGTTTTATTGATTTGCCGGTATAAATAGGCCATAGAAAAAGCCTATACACACGTTATTTCTTTAGCTTCACGATGAAACCGCATGTGGTAAGGTTATCAAATACAATAAGCTCCTATTTTTGAAAATTAACAGGGCCAAGAGTACTGGCTATATTTCTACCTCTTGGCCCGGGCCAGCTTTAAGTATGTCTATTCCCTTTAATCACCTAGGTAATGTCTGCAAGTTGTTCTTTATAAAAAAAAAATGACAGAGTTGGTTTGAATGTCTTCAGGACTCTGGAATCCTACTGATTTTTTTCGTCTGCCTTCATCCTATATAATTGTAGTAACTTCTACTGCTGGTAAATAAAAATTGTAGGTACTAACGAAGCTTGTCTAATTCAACCATCTTTTTCAATTTATAGAAACTCTCGTGTTTCTGTTCCTTGGGATGTCAATTTTCAGTGCAAGACACGAATTCGACATCAGATTTATTTCTTTTGCACTGGTATGTAAAGTCTTGTAACCCTGTGATAACTTCCGTCACACTAATTACTGCTAAATGTAAGGTTGGGAACATAGGAGTCAAATCTTTAAAAAACATTGCACGATTGGTTGATGCATCTTTCGTTTGATTTAATGGCTATGTCTAAATAGCAGTACATCTGCACATAGTGTTCTCAGTTGCCGTAATCGCCTTAGTTGCCGTAGTGGCCTTATAGTTGCCTTTAATGGCCTTAGAATAACTAGTAGGGAAATGAGCCCCCATATCATAAGGGGGTGAGTTTTCGGTAAGTCGTTGGTGCCTTTTGGTAAGTTGTTTTAGTTGAGTGAATCTAGTTGCCTTTCTTCCCTTAGTGGACTTATTTGCTATAATAGCGTTGGTGGGCTTTCTTCCCTTAGTGGCCTTAGTTTCCTTAGTACCCCTTCAAGGTGCTTGCTTCCTTATAAGCATCACGTTCGTTAATGTTGATAAGTTATTTTCTTTCTCTCTCTAGGTTTTCAAGTACATCAACTTTAAAGGACACCCATCATTAGAGATAGCCACTATGATTATATTTGCCTATATGCCATATGGTTTATCAGAGGGATTAGAATTATCAGGTTTGTTCAAGTTATTTTTGATATGAGGTGTAGGATTTGTTTGTTGACTTATTTTATATCGATTATTTACATCTAGCTTACTATGTACCAGGTTAGCCAGAACAAAGCTCCTATTTTTGAAAATTAACAGGGCCAAGAGTACTGGATGGATTCGAATGAATCGAATTCTACTCAAAAGCTGATCGACTGGACTATTGTTGTGATTTTGCTCGAGTTTTTATGAGCACTGAAAATATAGGGTAGGGTGGGGGTAATGTGGGTCTAAATTGAGCAAAATCTCAAAATAGATAGCTGGTAAAACGACAATAAAATGCAAATACTTTCAAAATTTTCGTTTAATTGACATTCAATGCGTTATGTTTCATTCCATAAAATCTCAGCTCTGATAGACGCAGTTGGATATTTTTTTAAAATTATCTTTTTAGGCAACTAAAATAGGCCCACATTTCCCGACGAGCGGGAAAAGTGGGTCTATTTTCAAAACTCGTATAATAGGGGAATATTGAAAGGTAAAAGATTCAAACAATTAATGGACAACAACTATTCGATAAAGTGCCAATCTTTGCCTTTTATCGCAAGCAATCCTGTTCCCGCGACGAAAATAAAACTGCTGTCCTTATGCGGTGATCCACCATCGTTTTTACTTGGAAGGCCGTGATCGAATTTGATAGTAATGATCAAATAAAAACTTTTGCAGTTTGTTTTCGCCCATTTACTGGTTATAAGACAGCACTTGCAGTAAAAGCAAAGACTTTTTCACATTTTAGACACAAAACAACGTGGCAGGATGAATGTAAGTGCGAAATTTTAAGCAATTCAAGGCTTCGTTGAATTTGAGTTATATGCCTGAATTCTCAGTAGGTCCACATTACCCCACTTAGTAAAAAAATATGCAGAAAAATAATGATCGCTTCAATGACTTCGAATTAAACGTTATTTCACTTGTAAAAGACCAAACTTTCACCTCATGTCCATTTAATGGACCAGAAAAGCAAAATAACAGTGCCAGGGGAAAGTTCTTCTCGGCTTTGAGATTCCTCCACAGTAGGCCGTTCACTAAAATTATTTTGTAAAACGAATGGAGATACGTCTAAGACGAATGTTTTATATAAAAAGGCTTCTTATTATGTAGACATTACAAGAAAAATAGCCAAGCTTTCTTCTATTTGACGAGGAAGGATATTTTTACAAAAAGCTTAATAGACCCACTTTACCCCGTAGACCCACATTACCCCACCCTACCCAAGGTAAATTCGATTTTACGAAAATTTCGTGATTGCGAAATGCCTGAAAAGGGCCTAAAACACTTGATCAAATCGAAAGGAATTTCCTCACACAGCAATACGCAAGGACATTTCATCTCTCTCAAGAGTTATATGAATTTGTGTTTTTGGATGTATTTTTAACAGCAAGCCAATGTCTAAAATCTCAAGTGATAATCTTCTTTCAACAGCTATAAATGTGCTTTCTCATACGATTTTCCTCAAGCTAGAGCAGGCAGATTTTAGACAAGATTCTGAATCTTGAATAATTGCATTTGTCTCATTTCTTTCAAGGTATCATGGCAATTCTATTGTGTGGTATTACAATGTCACATTATACGCATTTCAATTTGTCGCCTTTAAGTCAGATATCTATACAGCAAGTCTTTCGATGCTTGGCTCTGATAGCAGGTATGTCTTGATTTTTTTTTTTTTTTTTTTTCTATATTGCTACCTAGCATCCGAAGGTAGTTTTAGGACACTGAGAAGCTAAGCTTATCGAAGCAGTGTCCTGGTCCTTCCTCTCGATGTGACCACACCTCGCGATTCCTTTACCCTAGAATTACAGAGAGTTCGCGACTCTNTGACAGAGTTGGTTTGAATGTCTTCAGGACTCTGGAATCCTACTGATTTTTTTCGTCTGCCTTCATCCTATATAATTGTAGTAACTTCTACTGCTGGTAAATAAAAATTGTAGGTACTAACGAAGCTTGTCTAATTCAACCATCTTTTTCAATTTATAGAAACTCTCGTGTTTCTGTTCCTTGGGATGTCAATTTTCAGTGCAAGACACGAATTCGACATCAGATTTATTTCTTTTGCACTGGTATGTAAAGTCTTGTAACCCTGTGATAACTTCCGTCACACTAATTACTGCTAAATGTAAGGTTGGGAACATAGGAGTCAAATCTTTAAAAAACATTGCACGATTGGTTGATGCATCTTTCGTTTGATTTAATGGCTTGAATCAGGTACTTCGTCTTAAGTGTTCATCGACAATCTTTGAGATCTTGATTATTTTCAGAATTACAGCGTCTTCTATTTTTCAAACAGTTGTCCGGTCGTGACGTCATCAAATTGCTAAATCATGAACCAGAAAAGCTACGGATTTCTGCTTACCGCGATATTATAGGCCTTCATAAAGTATGGTTTTCTCGAAGATTGTACCATTTTTCCTCTATTAATTTAGGATTTACAACGATTTTGATTTTCTTCAAAGTTATTCGTGAATTCTTTCAATAAAAAGAAAAATAATAAAGATATCAAAGATTGCTAATGAACAATAATAACGAAGTACCTCAAGTTCTTTTCAAGCCATTAAATCAAACGAAAGATGCATGAACTAATCGTGCAATCTGTTTTCAAGATTTGATTCCTATGCTAAGGTTGGGAACACTGTTGAATTTCATAGAAAGAATCACTCTCTGTTTCATAAATATAGGCAATGCTAACGATCATTGCAAATGCTGAAGCCTTTGAGTTTGCCGTGAAAATGATTTTGAAACATAAGCTCAAATTACCACTGAACAATATAACATTCTTCGTTGAAATACACATTGCAAATGCTTAAGCCTTCGAGTTTGCCGTGAGAATGATTTTGAAACATAAGCTCAAATTACCACTGAACAATATAACATTCTTCGTTGAAATATATTTCTCAAAGCATTAAGTTGACCAGGCGTCTCGAAATTTTTATTCGCCCCTTTCGTTAATGAAAAATCACACTTTTGCCATTGTCAATAAGATTTCTTTCAGACTGTAGTTTGGAGTTTTGCTTCAAATTAAGCTTAGGTGCTCGTTACTCTCTCGTCTGAATTTCATTGCTTTTTACATTAGCCATAAACATTTATGTTCTTCCCTTGTAGCTTGTTTGCTTGGTTGCTAGAGCGTGTGTTGTATTCCCATTGTCAGTATTCTTCATCTTCTGCCGAAGGAAAGAGAACAGGGTGTCATTGAAAATCCTATCTTTGATTTGGTTCAGTGGTAAGATTTCTTCCATAAATTCATCCACTATTTCAGAGTAATTTACTCTTGCATTGGAGTAACAACCCGCACATAAGAACCTATGTTTTTAAAATCAGCCTGTTTGGGTTCTTATTTATGTGGGGTTTTTCTTTATTTTTGTGTAAACCAAAATCTTCTAATATGAACCTGAACGAAAAAGCAGGGTGAAAAGGTTCTTATATATAGGGTTAGAAATCCCAAATTTCAGGCTGCAGGTTCTTAATAAATGAAGGTTCTGATATGCGGGTTTTTACTGTATTGCATTCTGTTAGTCTGCACGTATTTTTCTTTATAAGAAACCGCTTATAAGAAACTCAACTCTCAGAAATTAAGAAACTCCTGTACTGGGAAAATATAACTTAAGAAACTATTTATTTTTATAAAGGAAATCCTTAGAATATTTGTACTTTATTTTCATTTGTTTCCTGCATCATATTACTCGGAAGGTACTTGAGTATTGTCTAAACATTGGAAAGGCTTAGAAAAACTACGTTATGTTCACGAGGGCACAGGTAGTAAACATGAAGATTGATATAGAACCTTTAAGAAACTCGTAAGAAACTCTGAGTACTCAAAGTCTAATAATTTTAAGAAACTTTCAGTGCTGTCTCCAAGTCTTAGTTTCTTATAAAGAAAAATTCGTGTAGTCTTTCTTTACCAATAGACCTTTTAGCTATCTATTCTACACAAGAGTCTGGTTCGAGCGATATTTTTATACATTTTTATACGAAAGGTTCGATTGAGTGGCGTTGGGGCTTCTATCACTTTTGTTCACATTCGAAAACTCTACAAAATGTATCGAAATATCGTTCGATTCAGACTCTATTTTAGAATAGATAATAGGTCTATTGTTCGTAAAGAATATGTGTAGGCTTATCACAATACCCTTGCTTAAACTGTATTTGAACTGAGTTGCTGATGAGGCCTCAGAAGTGAGGCGAAAGCTTCAACATTACGAAGCAATTTAAGTGTATGAGTGTTTAAAATAAATGGCAAGCAAAAAGACAAATTATAGTTTAGGATACAACACTCGGGATCACATTAAAGCTTTAGCAGAGTCTGCTAAAAAAAAGAAATACAAACTGTATTTGATGTTCTAAATATATCTTATCAGTTTGTACCATTTGCACTCTTATGTTTAAGCCCTTCATTTGCTTTCTTATATCCTAATGCACCATACCATGAACGATGAGTGTCAACGAATGCATGTTTGAAAATCATACTGCAAAAAACGATCTGAAACCGAGGTGCGACTTCCAAGTGCTTTGTTTGGCTAGTTCTTTCGGCAAGCCCTGTTTGTAAATATAACCACGCGTCTATGAATCACTTGTTCTTATTAACCCAAAAAAGATTGTATTGTTGCTGAATGTTATTTTGCTTTCAAACCAGATAGGCACGATGAAATGTATTTTTGCGCCAAGATCATTTCCAGAAAAAATTCAATTCTAGATCTGAGTAAAATTGAATACGAATTTTTGAAATTTTCGGCGCATCATGGAAGATGCAACGGTTTATGGCTAATTATGAATAACCACGGGCTGTAGGAAACTCTGAATTAAGAATATGATTTGCGTATGAGATACATCGAACCTTTCTGGTACATTTTCGTTCCTGATATATCGAGAGCCAGTTTTAATGCCCGCGCGTGGCAGATTGACGTGACCTAGAGAATGCCTAGAGCCATTATGCCACTAGCCTGATAACCAGACCCGATTTCAAAGGAAATAGGGCCTGATAACCAGACCCTATTTCCTTTGAAATCGGGTCTGGTTATCAGGCTATTATGCCACTCGAACGGAAACTCCTCCAACAGACAGTGACTGCTGTTGAAAATAACGGACACTCTTTCTTTCCCTCTTCCTTTCATTTCTGATAGGCAGATTAGCGTCTGCTGGGTCAACCGTCGAGTGGCTACTAAATAACAGGAAGCCGCTGTGAAAACATCGCGGCTAATTTAATCTTGAAAACCGCAACCTATGACCACAGTATTTTCCAAAGAGCAATCCAAATGTTTCCTACAGCCTATGGAATAACTCATTACATTGAAAGTTATGCATTCTAGATTTAGCAAAATGATAAATTTATTTTATTACTTGCTCAGGTCTTCGTGGAGCTGTTGCGTTTGCCCAGAGTCTTCACTTACCATTAGCCAATGAACAAGCATCACGGATGATCATGACAACAACTCTAGCAATCACTGTGTTTACAAATGTTGTTCTTGGTGGATTCACATTACCATTAGTAAAGGTATCATCAATGATTTGTTGTTTTGTTTACCTTAACTTGATATTACTGTAAAGATGTCATAATCTTATTACTGATTTGGTAACTGTAAATAATAGAGATAAAAAAAATTCTGTATTTAACCCTTTACACCCGATACAACCATCCTTTCATTGTTAAATCCAATAAGAACGACTGTTTATTTTGCAGGGGGTATTTTACTGCATGGGGTAGATTAATAGCATATACCTGTATATATTTTTTAAATGAATGAAAGTAGGTCAATCAAAAATAGTCCGAGTTAATACAACAATCAAAACCGATCGCTCATTCCTTTTTATATAATACAAATGATCACCGGACACTGGTTTAACTTCTCTGATATATTTAGCTTCCCTCTTCTGGTAATCAAGTTAATCAAATTAAAGCTGTGGTTTCAAACTGCTTATAACTGTCAGTAATCATTCTAAAGGCACTGCGGCTCGATTTATGTTTCTATTTGTTTGAGTTCTTCCATTGACTGATTTCGACCCTATCTCTTTGAAGCTTTGTAAAGTTGAAAGTGACAGAAAAAATACCAAAGCGTTCGTCAGCAAATCTTTAGAATTGGTAAGTGTAATTCTTCACATATATTTCGGATTGTTTCTTTGAGTTTGTGATTTCCCAACGGCATTCTCGTTCAAACTGCTGAATAGCGTAGCTAGTAGCAGACAGCTTTCCAGAAAAGAAAAAACGTTGGTACATTTGCAATAGACAATAACGCTAAAGATGGCGGCTCCAAAGACTCTGTTGTGTTTTGCTGCAAAGCATGCTGGTAAAAAGCTCCTTGACGACCACCTAACGACATAAAACTTTCGGTTTGCCGTTTCAACTAGCTAGCTTGAATTCGAATCGACCTTGAATTAGAATGCAACATGGTTCGAAAGGAAACCTTTCCAAAACAGAAAAAGTAAACTTTTGATTCGAATTGAAGTTTTAAATAAAGATTTGCGTTCGAATTACAAAACTGTCCTATTTGTTTACATCGTTTACTCGTTCGGAACTTTACCACATCTAGCTAGTCGAAACAGCAGACCAAGATTTTTATGTTGTTAGGTGGTCGTCAGGGAGCTTTTTACCAGCATGCTTTGCACGGCCGCCATCTTTAGCGTTCTTGTCTATTGTAAAAAGCCCTGGCTAAACGAGCAATCATTGTTTGCCAAATATTTGAGATTTGCTTGATTAGCAAAATGCTTGTCCGTTTTGGCCACGTTGCAAAACATTGCGTGTCAAACATTTTTTGCTTGTGAAAAGCAGAAGATGTTTTTTTAAACTATTCAAAAACATTGCCCAACAAATCCTGCTTAATTTTACTTGTCAAGAAATGCTTTGCGACATGGCCAAACGGAAAAACATTAATTGGTAAGCAAATCGAAATGTTTGGTGTGGGCTTAACAACGTTTATGTCGAACGAAGAATAGACCATTTTGACATTTAGAAAAGGGTCTGGGGAGAGCAATAATTTTCTGGTAAATAGCAGACACAAAGAAATAGAAATAGCTCCGTGGCAGCCATTTACCAGAAAAATATTGCTCTCCCCAGACCCTTTTTCTAAATGTCAAAATGGTCTATTCAGCAATTTTTCTTGCCTAACCAACTCAGCTTTCATTTTCTGTACACTTCTTTTGTTGTTTTTTGAAGGGTAAAGTTGTTGGTCCAAATCAAGCAACAAAACAGATGTCACAATATCGTGAAAGAAATCGAAAATCACCCATGAGTATCATTCGTGGTTGGAGGAGATTTGATCGAAAATATTTGATTCCATTTTTCATCAACGATCCCACGCCCCTAGTAAGTTTGGTCCTATTTTACGATTTATTTGCTTTCACTGATGAGGAGACAGTTTCGGTTTTTGATGCTAGTTTATGTTATAAAAAAGATTTTAACTGATAGTGTAAATCAACGAATTTTAATGAGAATATTCATGAGGTACTGAATTAGTAAAAATGCTGAGGCGTTTGAAAACTTTACAAACTGATAATGCTACAATAAAAATCTCTAAATGTTCTACTCAGCTATGTTGCTTGCTGATGACCTGCCATGATTTATGCATTGTTCTATCGAGGAAAGGGACAGTTAAATGTAGAAATTTTTGTTGATATTTGTTTGGTCAGTCGAGGAAAGGACAGTTAAATGTAGAAATTTTTGTTGATATTTGTTTGGTCAGTCGAGGAAAGGGACAGTTAAATGTAGAAATTTTTGTTGATATTTGTTTGGTCAGTCGAGGAAAGGGACAGTTAAATGTAGAAATTTTTGTTGATATTTGTTTGGTCAGTTATAAACTTTCATTAAACGATAGTCACCAGTTATCCCAAAATGTGCCCACATTTTAACGGGGGTACCTTTTCCAATTATTTGAAATTTACTTAGAGGCCCTTTACATTAGAAATTATAAGCGGGGATGGCTCAATGGTAGCGCGCTTGACTACCAACCTGAGGGTTGGTGGTTCGAGTCCCCGCCCTGTCGAACCTGCTACGTAGAGTGAGGAGAGTCGCCAACTCTCTGTAATTCCAGGCTAAAGGAATCGCGAGGTGTGGTCACATCGAGAGGAAGGACCAGGACACTGCTTCGATAAGCTTAGCTTCTCAGTGTCCTAAAACTACCTTCGGATGCTAGGTAGCAATATAAAAAAATTAAAAAAAAACATTAGAAATTTCAGCCCGTGCTGAGTTCAACACGGGTTGAGTTTTGACAGCATTGCTTATTTTTCTTTGCGTTTACATGATATCTCAACACGGGCTGAGATACGTCACATGATATGAATGCGGTTGCAAACAATAGAATCAGGAATGCGAGCCCCATTCAAAAAGTTGAGTGATTGCGGAAATTGATTCGATCTCCTTTGTTCACATTCTAATTTTTTTATTTCAACACGCCCCGAGCTGAAATTATTTGCGTTTACATGGATATTTTCACTAATCTTAACCCGTGCTGAAATGTCAGCACGGGCTGAGTAGGCGAGTTGAGTTCAGCTCGTGTTGAGTTTCAACTCGCCCTCCTTCATGTAAACGCGATGAAAGCTTACACTGTCAACCGAGTTGAAACTCAGCACGGTATGAAATTTCTCATGTAAAGGGCCTCTTAATGAATGATGCAAAGTTTCAACTTAAACTCGATGCCTCGAGCTGGAATATCGTCTCAATATTAGCCAAGGTATTGCTAATCACCACCAACGTTTTATTCGTCTTGTTTTTCAATTTAACAGGAATACCAAGAAGCCGTCGAGCATATGATAGGCCGTTGGGTTGAAAATGAAGAACGCACAGTCGGTCTCCTCTCATCTGCGGAATATGATGAATTCAGTCCGCTCCTGATCACAAGAACCAGACGGAACATCATCCGACCAGTCCGTAAAGCACTGGGCGTTTCAGATGCACGCTCGGATTATGAGAGTGACACGCCGACCTCTCCAGCGTACCGGATCCATGCTCATGCGAATCATCTTCATGTCAACCCGAATGTGGAAGTCCATGGACATGTGAACCCGAATGTGGAAGTCCATGGACATGTGAACCATGTTCATATCAACCCAAATCCGGAAGTTATCCCGCCCGCAACACCTCCGGATGAGATTGCATATGTATACCAAGGACTGGAAAAAACGTCAGAAACAAAGCTATAGTGAGTGAATTTATTCGTGTTTTTTTATTGCTTTGTAATAAAAGATTTAGAATGTCAGCTTCACAGGGCTATATTTGTATGGCTGTCCACTTAGTTCCTCTATTAAACGCCCTCTGGCAGTTTCAGCGTCTTGAATAGGCGTTTCTCGTATCCTGGCTTTTCTGTAATAGAGGCCTTTAAAAGATTGTAGCATAGAATAGTATTCAAACTCGAAAACAGTGCCCAACAGCATAGCGGACAAATCTTTTCTTTTGTCTTAGAGCTCCGATCACGTGACATTTCCTCTTGCCAACCGACCAATCAGATGCCGTAATTTAGTCTACTTCCGCCTTTTTTAGGCCATTTTACCCCCCTCTCTATAAAAAACATTGCACGCTCGGGTAATTCGATTTTTTTGCAAATTTCAACTGGAAAAGGTTTATTATACATAGGACCATACCTGTTCAAATGTTCTCGGTGCGATCGCTTCAGAGAAAAAAGTTACACTGATCTGAGCATTTTGCTACAGTATTTTGAGGCAGGTTGCGATAACTTCCTATGTGTCAATTGCCCTTGCAAACAACCTCTTTGTTTTGTAACTCCTCTAAATTATCAAAAATACACGCTTTTCTATGAAATAATATTTAGGATTTGGGCAATGTTCGAAGAGAGTTCCTGGAAAGTTAGTACAGGTTGAGACAGTGAACCTAAGGCAAATTGAGGAACATTGAGCAAGTAGGCCTACCGCCTAGCCATTTCATCCTTGAACAAGTAGCACAACAAACGACTTTCTTTTATTTTAAAGTTAATCACGTAAGTAAATATGGACCATAGACGCATCAGCTAACTACTATAACTAATATTTTGCTCAATATCAATACAAATTTGGCTTCATCTCGCTGAAAGGAAATGTACGAAATCTTCTCCAAACTGACGACCGTGCACAACCGCATCCAGAAAGCAGAGCAAATATTGTGACAGAAAGATGTGCAAGGATGTAAATAAATAGCTACTCACCAGTCCTTCATTTTTAAAGACGAACCAAGACTTGACAACTCCGAAAATCCACTGGTTCCTTGCTAAACGAACGAACTCGACAGCGACAAATTAAACAGTTTCTACAAGCTTTGGCCAACGAACGCAACTCAACTATCACGTAGCTGAAATGTACACATGCAAACAAAAATCTGAACAGAAATGGCGCGAAAATGATTGAGTCTACGAAAATATCATTTGTTAGAATAAAGAAGTCGATTTCACATCCTGAAACAGGTCATTTTTAGTTTGTTATTGGAAAATAGACGAAATAATCTATTTTGATCTATAGATCATACGAGGTCAACCTGACAGCACCTTTTGTAGATTCCCATCGATGTCGGTAGAGGGGAGGGGGTAAGGGCACAATTACGCCCTATATTTTTTCCAAGAGCATTAGTGAGAGACCAGTAGCTGGCTTTAGCAAATTATTAAATGCTTCAGAGCTTCAAAGCTGCCAACGTAGCTTCACTGTAATTAGTACTTGCATACATTTTAATGGTCTCCCTGGTTGGCTAATTCTCAATAAATGCCTTGTTATATTCTTGTCTTTTTTCTTTCTGATCATGTTTTGCTGTCATCGGTGTCATACGCAAATAATTTGCAAGTGATTCTATTGTCCAAAGCAAATTATGTACGTGAGATGCACGCATTCTTTTTTTACAAGAAACTGCTTATAAGAAAATGTAGTAGCCTCTTCCAGAAAATTAAGAAACTCTAATAGAAACGATCAAAGGTCAATTTGAAGTTAAAGAACTTTTCAATTTTAGTTAGGCGTTGCCAAATGTTTTCAAACAGAAATTGTATCCCGAACACAAATAATATTAAAAGTATAAATTTTGTTTATGATTTGGTTCTTTCAAATCTTGGCTCAAAAAGCGGTCTTAGATGAATTTGATAAAATGTAAATTCAGTTATAAGGAAAATTAAGAAACTCTACAAGAAACTTTTAGTATAAAAACTGGGCCCTACCAAGAAACCCTACTGCGAAGATCAGAGCCAAGTTTCTTATAAAAAAAAATGAAAGAAACCGCTTATAAGAGACTCTAGTAGCCTCTTCCAGAAAATTAAGAAACTCTACTGGAAGCGATCAGATTTCAATTTAAAGTTAAGAAACTGTTTCAACTTTTGGTTATGCGTTGCAAAGTGTTTTAAACAAAAAGTGCACATTTTTTATAAGAAACTATCTAGGCTTTGATTTTTGTAGTAGAGTTTCTTAACCTAATCCATAACGTAAAAGTTTCTTGTAGAGTTTCTTGATTATTCATAAAATCGAATTTCACTTTTTCAAAATTCATTGAGGACAGCTTTTTTAACAGAAAATTACAAGAAAGAACCAAATCATCAACAAAAATCATAAGTTTTAGAATTGTTTGGGTTGGTGATATACAGTCTGCTTAAAACACTTTGCAACTCATAGCAAAATTGAAGTTTCTTAACTTCGAATTGACCTCTGATCGTTTCTAATAGAGTTTCTTAATTTTCTGGAAGAGGCTACTACGGTTTCTTATAAGAGGTTTCTTATAAAAAAAATAATTGTAATGCAAAATCTTTGTCTGTGATTTGGTTCTTTCTTCTCATTCTCTTCTAAGCTCAAAAGACTTATACTTGCGGTCCTCAGTGAAATGTTATGAAATGTGAAATTTAATCTTTGAAAATTAAGAAACTCTGCCTTTTACTAAAAGAATTGGGCCCAGGGTTGTGAAACCGTACTACAAACTTCAAAACCAAATTTCTTATCAAAAAATGAGTTCAATTTTTTTAGAAAAAATAGAGGGCTTAATTGTGCCCTTACCCCCTCCCCTCTACCGACATCGATGGGAATCTACAAAAGGTGCTGTCAGGTTGACCTCGTATGATCTATAGATCAAAATAGATTATTTCGTCTATTTTCCAATAACAAACTAAAAATGACTTGTTTCAGGATGTGAAATCGACTTCTTTATTCTAACAAATGATATTTTCGTAGACTCAATCATTTTCGCGCCATTTCTGTTCAGATTTTTGTTTGCATGTGTACATTTCAGCTACGTGATAGTTGAGTTGCGTTCGTTGGCCAAAGCTTGTAGAAACTGTTTAATTTGTCGCTGTCGAGTTCGTTCGTTTAGCAAGGAACCAGTGGATTTTCGGAGTTGTCAAGTCTTGGTTCGTCTTTAAAAATGAAGGACTGGTGAGTAGCTATTTATTTACATCCTTGCACATCTTTCTGTCACAATATTTGCTCTGCTTTCTGGATGCGGTTGTGCACGGTCGTCAGTTTGGAGAAGATTTCGTACATTTCCTTTCAGTGAGATGAAGCCAAATTTGTATTGATATTGAGCAAAATATTAGTTATAGTAGTTAGCTGATGCGTCTATGGTCCATATTTACTTACGTGATTAACTTTAAAATAAAAGAAAGTCGTTTGTTATGCTACTTGTTCAAGGATGAAATGGCTAGGCGGTAGGCCTACTTGCTCAATGTTCCTCAATTTGCCTTAGGTTCACTGTCTCAACCTGTACTAACTTTCCAGGAACTCTCTTCGAACATTGCCCAAATCCTAAATATTATTTCATAGAAAAGCGTGTATTTTTGATAATTTAGAGGAGTTACAAAACAAAGAGGTTGTTTGCAAGGGCAATTGACACATAGGAAGTTATCGCAACCTGCCTCAAAATACTGTAGCAAAATGCTCAGATCAGTGTAACTTTTTTCTCTGAAGCGATCGCACCGAGAACATTTGAACAGGTATGGTCCTATGTATAATAAACCTTTTCCAGTTGAAATTTGCAAAAAAATCGAATTACCCGAGCGTGAAATGTTTTTTATAGAGAGGGGGGTAAAATGGCCTAAAAAAGGCGGAAGTAGACTAAATTACGGCATCTGATTGGTCGGTTGGCAAGAGGAAATGTCACGTGATCGGAGCTCTAAGACAAAAGAAAAGATTTGTCCGCTATGCTGTGCCCAACAGGGAACACGAGTAGCAGGCTCGAGTCTACAAAGCTCCATGGCGAGAGGCTACGGATTTGATAGAGGAGACAAAGTGTGAATTTAGATGATTTTTGTAATTTTCGCTTGCTTTCGAGAACTGCTTCGGCTGCTCTACTGTTTGTGATGGTTTTTTGAAGGTCCGTTGCAGCCCGTTAGCACAAGCTTTGTATGAAATATGAAATATATAAATGCCTTTGTTATGTAGAAATATTATTTATTCTTCTTTAGAAATGTAATTGAATTTAGTGTCTTTGGTTTTTTTATTGCGTTAAACAGAGAAATGAACGTACTTGGATTGCTCCAAGTCTGAGTTCCAATAAAGCCTGGTTTCCATATAATCGCAAGGAGTCGCAGTGAGTCACAGTGAGTCGCAAGGAGTTGCAATTTTGTGACCCTCCAGAGTGGTTTCTATATGATCGCAAGGAGTCGCAGAGAGTCGATGCGTGCCAATCATTATCATTTAGCCATTAAATGAAACTTCTGTGATAAATTTAGCAAACGATTTGCTGCTATCATTTTTCAAGCAGGAGAACTTTTTGATAAGTCACCCAGTATATTCAGCAAAGGGCTCTGATATGCAACGTTATTTGCAAGTTTAGTATCGCACGCCCGACAACACCATTCTCGAGACTTTTCAGCCTCGCTATGGTTCCCTATAGAAATGTATAGGAAAATGACCGGAAGTGAGATTTCCTGCGTGTTTGAATGCTTACGGTGTGAATACCATGTCACTTAAATCCGTTCTTTTAATTTCAAAATATGCCTAATTTATCTAAGAAATTATTAAAACTAAACTAGGCTTGATTTGAGCCCCTTGATAAAGAAGTCCCAATTTGTTTTAAGATGTGGTAATTTTCTAAAAGGATAATTTGCCATATTTGGCAATCTATTGTCTTCAGAGAGGAAATATGTCCTGAGCGCAGCGAGATTTATGTAATGAGTCTAGATTTTACAGGCGGCGCTGCTTTGGTTTCAACATTTTGAAAGCTGTGGAGAAAGTAGTCAAAGAAAATTGATGCATTTATGACTGAAAATGAAGCAGGAGAACATTTCAGATGGATGTTTTGCATACAGATTATCTGTAGAAAGGGAATGTTTTCAGATTTTGCTCCTGTGATGCTTTTTGTTATTTGCAAGTTTAGTATCGGGTAAGTAAGAAAAATGTATCCACTTTTTGAAAAATCGTAATACAAAAACTATAACACCACCGATTTTAAAATTACAACTCCATTGCCAGGCTGAGGGTTCAACTTAATTTTGAGAATTATAAATAATTTACAATGCATCCTTTTTATCTCAAATGAAGAGTTCCCGAAAACTAGCTTCCGTGGGCTTTTCCCGAAAACTATAAGTGATTGGCTCAATTTGATCCATGTTTCAACTATTAAGATGGTACAATAATCTTTCCTTAGGTCAGGCATTGCTTTCTAATGATACGGAAACTGTTGAAATGTAATTATGCTTTCCGATCAATGCTGGACGTCAAAAATGTCAAAATCTACATGATAGTGAAAATGCCATTCTTAGCTGTTTTTCGGCATATCAAGAAGTAGGAATTTTTGGCTAATTCTTAATTTCAGAGGGAAATAATGCACCTAAAATTATGAGAAAACTCTTGGAAATTAAATTGAAGCCTCAGTTAGATCATAAATTAAAATTTCATAAATTTATTTCATAGCTTTTCCTGTACGACTTTACGAACATTGCCATAAGCGTACGGGAAGGTAAAATCGGGGGGGGCTGGCCGATAAAGAGTCCATTGTTTACCGAATTTTTTGCCCGACTTAGGGTGGATTTTTGCCCGAAAAAGGCTGATTTTGGTAAATTTTTCCAAAGTTGGGGGGGCTGCCGCCCTCCCAGCCCCCTAGCTCCTACGCCTATGAACATTGGATACATTTTTCTGACTCACCCGGTATTATTTGAAGAAATTTGAATTAATAATGGTAATTTAAAAATAATGGTAGTTTCTTTGTTTGCAGTTACTAGTATAGTATTTTTACGGTTGGCAATTAAATTTTGTATAATTCCTAAGTTATTTCTGAATGGGAAATGGACTTGATTCTTTAAAGAATGAAATAAAATATTGTCAATTTATTTCCGGAAAAAATGAATTTGTTGATTTTGATCAATAAAAATATACATAAACAAGGTTGATTTAAGAATATAATGAAAAATATAGAAATTGCATAATTTTTTTCGAATTTGTATCGTTATTCTCAGTATTTCTCTTAGATTTAGAAGAAACATACAGTAAATCCCCACATGTAAGAACCTACTTTTTTGAGAGCTAGGCTGAATTAGGTTCTTATTTCAAGGGTACTTAGATCAATTTCAGGGTATAAAGGTTCTTATTCGAAGGGTCCCTTGTGTAAACCTTTTAGGAGTTATTATCAAGAGATTTGCAACCATATTATTTGTTTTGGCGATGTTATCAAGGACCTAATAACTAATGCCAAGCTTACAAATAGCAGGGGAGGAGGTTTTGATTTTAGAAGCCAACTGGGACAAAACTAAACTTAACAAGGATGATAAAAAAAT
Source organism: Aurelia aurita (assembly GCA_004194415.1). NCBI lineage: Eukaryota > Metazoa > Cnidaria > Scyphozoa > Semaeostomeae > Ulmaridae > Aurelia > Aurelia aurita. The sequence goes on from REGM01000183.1 coordinate 271,946, forward strand.
CAAATTTATTGCTCTTGTAATAAGAACATTCTTAATTACGAGGTGCATAATTTAGGAAAAACAGCCTGTAGGTTCTTATTTTTATAGATTCTTATATGCGGGGATTTACTGTATTACGGCAGAAAAAGCAATTGGTTGAAATAGATTTATGCTCTTATTAATCGAAGCAAAATTGAGGGTAGGCTTCAAATCTTAAAAAATATCACAAGAATGGTTAATGCATCTTCTTTTTCATTTAATGGCTTAAAAGGAAATTCAGGCATTTTGCTATTTTTGGTTATTGGCAATTTTTGATACCTTGATTATTTTCGGAATGACAGCGTTTTGTTTAAACCATTAAGTTGCAGCGTCATCAAATTACTAAGTCATCACTCAGAAAAGCAACAGATTTCTGCTTACCGCCATATTGTACAGCCTAATAAACTATGGTTTTCTTGAAGATTGTACCACTTTTTATCTAATTTTTTCAAAACTTTTCATTAATTCTTTCAAAAAAATGCTATAATTCTGAAAGTAATCAAAATATCAAAAAGTGCCAATAACCAATAATAGCAAAGTATGAGACGTGACGCCCACTAAATCAACAGGAAGATACAATAATGCGCAATCTTTTCAAAGATTTGACGCTCTTGCTGCAAAATTGATCACTTTAAAAGTCAGCCGAATTTAGTGAAAATGGCGAGCCAATGGCCATACTTTCTGCCCAAATATAACGATTTTTAGATTGAACCTATTTAGAGAAAAAGCAGAAAATTTGCCATTTTAGAGAAAAGCCTTACATAGCCAAGAGAATATACCTACTTTTAAGATTTTGTATATGAAATGGTACTCTTGGGACTTTTTTTACAAAGAACTATTTACTATTCCCTTGCGTATTGGTCGTATTCCCTTCGGCACTAGTTGAATTCCCATGGGAATTCATTGTTAGTTGTGGAACAGAAGCTGGAAAACTTACCTATGTATCCTTATTTTTGGGCAAAAAGTAAGGGTATAGAGTTTGCTTCCTTTTTTTGCAAAACTTCGCTACTTTTGAAAATAGCTATTATTGGCCAAAAAGTAAAAACGTTATATTCCCAAGGGAATACTACCAAATTTTGGGAATCCGTTATTTTGGGCAAAAAGTAAGCCTATAGCCTTACTTTTTGCCCAAAAATAGGGATTTTCAAAATCGGCCTATTTTACCGAAAAAGCAAAGCCTGTAGCCTTACTTTTTGCTCAAAAATAGGGATTTTCAAAATCGGCCTATTTTACCGAAAAAGCAAAGCCTATAGCCTTACTTTTTGCCCAAAAATAGGGATTTTCAAAATCGGCCTATTTTGCAGAAAAAGCAAAGCCTATAGCCTTACTTTTTGCCCCAAAATAGGGATTTTCAAAATCGGCCTATTTTACCGAAAAAGCAAAGCCTATAGCCTTACTTTTTGCCCAAAAATAGGGATTTTCAAAATCGGCCTATTTTACCGAAAAAGCAAAGCCTATAGCCTTACTTTTTGCCCAAAAATAGGGATTTTCAAAATCGGCCTATTTTACCGAAAAAGCAAAGCCTATAGCCTTACTTTTTGCCCAAAAATAGGGATTTTCAAAATCGGCCTATTTTACCGAAAAAGCAAAGCCTATAGCCTTACTTTTTGCCCAAAAATAGGGATTTTCAAAATCGGCCTATTTTACCGAAAAAGCAAAGCCTATAGCCTTACTTTTTGCCCAAAAATAGGGATTTTCAAAATCGGCCTATTTTACCGAAAAAGCAAAGCCTATAGCCTTACTTTTTGCCCAAAAATAGGGATTTTCAAAATCGGCCTATTTTACCGAAAAAGCAAAGCCTATAGCCTTACTTTTTGCCCAAAAATAGGGATTTTCAAAATCGGCCTATTTTACCGAAAAAGCAAAGCCTATAGCCTTACTTTTTGCCCAAAAATAGGGATTTTCAAAATCGGCCTATTTTACCGAAAAAGCAAAGCCTATAGCCTTACTTTTTGCCCAAAAATAGGGATTTTCAAAATCGGCCTATTTTACCGAAAAAGCAAAGCCTATAGCCTTACTTTTTGCCCAAAAATAGGGATTTTCAAAATCGGCCTATTTTACCGAAAAAGCAAAGCCTATAGCCTTACTTTTTGCCCAAAAATAGGGATTTTCAAAATCGGCCTATTTTACCGAAAAAGCAAAGCCTATAGCCTTACTTTTTGCCCAAAAATAGGGATTTTCAAAATCGGCCTATTTTACCGAAAAAGCAAAGCCTATAGCCTTACTTTTTGCCCAAAAATAGGGATTTTCAAAATCGGCCTATTTTACCGAAAAAGCAAAGCCTATAGCCTTACTTTTTGCCCAAAAATAGGGATTTTCAAAATCGGCCTATTTTACCGAAAAAGCAAAGCCTATAGCCTTACTTTTTGCCCAAAAATAGGGATTTTCAAAATCGGCCTATTTTACCGAAAAAGCAAAGCCTATAGCCTTACTTTTTGCCCAAAAATAGGGATTTTCAAAATCGGCCTATTTTACCGAAAAAGCAAAGCCTATAGCCTTACTTTTTGCCCAAAAATAGGGATTTTCAAAATCGGCCTATTTTACCGAAAAAGCAAAGCCTATAGCCTTACTTTTTGCCCAAAAATAGGGATTTTCAAAATCGGCCTATTTTACCGAAAAAGCAAAGCCTATAGCCTTACTTTTTGCCCAAAAATAGGGATTTTCAAAATCGGCCTATTTTACCGAAAAAGCAAAGCCTATAGCCTTACTTTTTGCCCAAAAATAGGGATTTTCAAAATCGGCCTATTTTACCGAAAAAGCAAAGCCTATAGCCTTACTTTTTGCCCAAAAATAGGGATTTTCAAAATCGGCCTATTTTACCGAAAAAGCAAAGCCTATAGCCTTACTTTTTGCCCAAAAATAGGGATTTTCAAAATCGGCCTATTTTACCGAAAAAGCAAAGCCTATAGCCTTACTTTTTGCCCAAAAATAGGGATTTTCAAAATCGGCCTATTTTACCGAAAAAGCAAAGCCTATAGCCTTACTTTTTGCCCAAAAATAGGGATTTTCAAAATCGGCCTATTTTACCGAAAAAGCAAAGCCTATAGCCTTACTTTTTGCCCAAAAATAGGGATTTTCAAAATCGGCCTATTTTACCGAAAAAGCAAAGCCTATAGCCTTACTTTTTGCCCAAAAATAGGGATTTTCAAAATCGGCCTATTTTACCGAAAAAGCAAAGCCTATAGCCTTACTTTTTGCCCAAAAATAGGGATTTTCAAAATCGGCCTATTTTACCGAAAAAGCAAAGCCTATAGCCTTACTTTTTGCCCAAAAATAGGGATTTTCAAAATCGGCCTATTTTACCGAAAAAGCAAAGCCTATAGCCTTACTTTTTGCCCAAAAATAGGGATTTTCAAAATCGGCCTATTTTACCGAAAAAGCAAAGCCTATAGCCTTACTTTTTGCCCAAAAATAGGGATTTTCAAAATCGGCCTATTTTACCGAAAAAGCAAAGCCTATAGCCTTACTTTTTGCCCAAAAATAGGGATTTTCAAAATCGGCCTATTTTACCGAAAAAGCAAAGCCTATAGCCTTACTTTTTGCCCAAAAATAGGGATTTTCAAAATCGGCCTATTTTACCGAAAAAGCAAAGCCTATAGCCTTACTTTTTGCCCAAAAATAGGGATTTTCAAAATCGGCCTATTTTACCGAAAAAGCAAAGCCTATAGCCTTACTTTTTGCCCAAAAATAGGGATTTTCAAAATCGGCCTATTTTACCGAAAAAGCAAAGCCTATAGCCTTACTTTTTGCCCAAAAATAGGGATTTTCAAAATCGGCCTATTTTACCGAAAAAGCAAAGCCTATAGCCTTACTTTTTGCCCAAAAATAGGGATTTTCAAAATCGGCCTATTTTACCGAAAAAGCAAAGCCTATAGCCTTACTTTTTGCCCAAAAATAGGGATTTTCAAAATCGGCCTATTTTACCGAAAAAGCAAAGCCTATAGCCTTACTTTTTGCCCAAAAATAGGGATTTTCAAAATCGGCCTATTTTACCGAAAAAGCAAAGCCTATAGCCTTACTTTTTGCCCAAAAATAGGGATTTTCAAAATCGGCCTATTTTACCGAAAAAGCAAAGCCTATAGCCTTACTTTTTGCCCAAAAATAGGGATTTTCAAAATCGGCCTATTTTACCGAAAAAGCAAAGCCTATAGCCTTACTTTTTGCCCAAAAATAGGGATTTTCAAAATCGGCCTATTTTACCGAAAAAGCAAAGCCTATAGCCTTACTTTTTGCCCAAAAATAGGGATTTTCAAAATCGGCCTATTTTACCGAAAAAGCAAAGCCTATAGCCTTACTTTTTGCCCAAAAATAGGGATTTTCAAAATCGGCCTATTTTACCGAAAAAGCAAAGCCTATAGCCTTACTTTTTGCCCAAAAATAGGGATTTTCAAAATCGGCCTATTTTACCGAAAAAGCAAAGCCTATAGCCTTACTTTTTGCCCAAAAATAGGGATGTTCAAAATCGGCCTATTTTACCGAAAAAGCAAAGCCTATAGCCTTACTTTTGCCCAAAAATAGGGATTTTCAAAATCGGCCTATTTTAACGAAAAAGCAAAGCCTATAGCCTTACTATTCGCCCAAAAAATGGGATTTTCAAAATCGGCCTATTTTACCGAAAAAGCAAAGCCTAAAGCCTTACTTTTTGCCCAAACATAGGGATTTTTAAAATCGGCCTATTTTACCGAAAAAGCAAAGCCTATAACCTTACTTTTGCCCAAAAATAGGATTTTCAAAATCGGTCTATTTTACCGAAAAAGCAAAGCCTATAGCCTTACTTTTTGCCCAAAAATAGGGATTTTCAAAATCGGCCTATTTTACCGAAAAAGCAAAGCCTATAGCCTTACTTTTTGCCCAAAAATAGGGATTCCCAAAATCGGTCGATTTATCGAAAAAGCAAAGCAAGAACTTACTTTAAAGCGAGAACAAGATATGAGCAGATATTTCTTTAACTATCTTTCATTCTAAATGCGCGGAATTCTTAATTTTTACAAGTCAAAGGGAAGGACTGAAAAAAAACTGCTCCATTTTGATTGGATTAGAAAATTCATAGGGATTTTGAAAAACAAATCAGACATGGTTCGATGAGAAGCAACTTTATTAACGTAAGTTAATGATAAGAAGCGATGGAAATACATAAACAATGGTTGGTCGGGTGTTTTTAACAGGCTCTAATGATATTCAGATTTCAAGATTCTTTGCCAATATTTGTTCGTTTCGATCAAATAAGTTTATTACGAAATAATTCCCATCAGCACCGTAAATGTTTTTCGCGACATATCGGAATTAAATGCAAAAAAATTGAAAAAGTTGCAAGTCTGAAAAGCCATTTCAATCATACTTTATCATTTTATCATACAGAAGGACAGAGAAAGATTATCATATTTTGAAACCTGTCTTATCATTTTATAACTGCAAGATTAGATGGGACAGACTGATCTTAATCTCAGCAACAGATCAGGTTAAAGTTATATCATTATCCACCGTTTGCACATAAATACGTTCTTTTACTTACGACTTCGCAAGATAGTGTCTGGGAAACACGCTTTCGTTTATCTAAAGTCCAAATGGTCAGCTTTACATTGCAGTCGATCGGAAATGGTCGTCATCAATTGTGGAGTAGATATGACCTTCGTTGCTCAGGAAATCGATGACAGTCCTGAAAATTGAAAACAACTTCTTGTCAGGAGGAAAACGTGTTGCCGTTGAAAGTAGGATACAGTAAAACCCGCATATAAGAACCATGGGCGTTAAGAAACGCGGTAGTAGTACATTTTTTTCCTCCCTGCGTCCCTATGCCCATTCCTCCTTGTGTCCCTATGCCCGTGAAGGTTGTTGTTGTACCGTCAGGAGAACGAGAAGGAGAAAATCTTTTCTTCAGTTCACAGTCACTCAAATGAGAATACAAGGAAACAAGGAAAATCAGGCACAACAACAACAACATTCACGGGCATAGGGAGACAGGGAAGAATGGGCATAGGGACACAGGGAGGAAAAAAATTTGTAGGAATAACTATCGCGTTTCTTAACGCCCACGATAAGAACCACAACTTTTAATAAGCTTTAGGCAAACATTTTGAAAGAAAATTTTCTGAAGTTTGTGAAATTTGCATTAAAAATTTATTTGGGTTTTGGATAGCCCTCTTTTTCATTTTTGTTAATTTTTTTGCCCCAGAAATAAGAACCTTCACTAGGCTAAGCACAAAAAGAGATGGTTCCTATATGCAAATTTTTATCGTATTTCATCGTACATGAAACGACGAAGAAAATATGGTGAAAATTCTAATAACAGCCATAACTTAAAGGGGCTGTACAAGCCCAACTTAAAAAAAACATGACTTTCTCTCCTTAATGCAGGAAATTAAAGCAGATATATTGCAAATGAAGATATTTTCTATAAGTTTGAACTCCATAGAATTAGCCAGTGCAATTAGATTTTTCATACCATCAACGATTTTGGAGATGCAGCTGGATTCCAAGCCACAAGCTTTAGATGTGTTTAAACACACGAAAACCCACTGCAGCTATGACACGCACCGTTTGTTCACTAAAATCTTGCACAGCTCCTTTAAAGACCCATTGCGAACCATGATCCTTCGTGGCACCAACCTCAACTTTCGTATTATCTGAAAGTCGTTTATGGCCTAGGTTCTCTTTATCTTGTTTTTCATTCGTCGCACAAATGTTTAATAAACCTTCAGCTACGGAGATTATAATGGCCTTCTGTTGCACTTTATTGCATTTCAATACCAGAAACCTAAGCCCATCTAAAGAAAATTCCTACAAGGTAAATAAAGCGAAAAGGTACAGACAGAGCATACCTCATCTGCTGTTCGTTTAAGTTTCGTAGCCTCTGTTTCAGTTGTTGAATAGAGATTCCTTGTTCATCATGAAACGAGCAAATGGCGTCTAATACTTGTTGTTGATCTTTAGACATGCCACTTCCTTGTCCTCCGCCGAACGCATCTCCCATTCCTCTCATTGGCGTAGTTGCAGTTCCAGCCATGGATCTTCCTGGTGTCCCCATACCAGCTCCTGCACCGCCAGCTGCTTCGAGTGCTGCCTTACCCTGCAAAGCGGTATGAGGTCATAAACAAGGTCGATACATGTATCCAGAAGATCTTAAGATTTTCAATTTGTACCGCATTAAAGTCGAAATTGATTTTAAAGATGCTGCTAATCCACGAAAGCCTAAACTAGATATAGTTGTTCCTTACTGAGCTACCAAATTTTAAAGGCATACTACCAAAAAGTGCAAGAAGATATTTTCGGACCCAGTTTTGACTAATACCAAGTCTTTACCATGGCTGCGTGTCAGCGAGAAAGCTTAACTATCATATATGAAACGATTGCTCACTTAAAGGGACGTTGGTTAGAAATACGATATGCATCTTTAAAAATATTTCTTCATGTGACCAAAGGAACCATGCTCAAATACTGTCTTCAAAAAATGTCTGAGAACAATGAGTTTGACAAAAATTATCTGAGATATATGAAACTTTCTTGGGGCAAATAATCAAGATGGTTGATTGCTTTTTTGTAGCCTGTTCCTAGACCGATTACACGAGTCTCAGTTTTCCGCATTGAATTGAATGATATTATGGCTTCAAACTGAGACTCATGACAATACAGCTTCAAGACAGAGACTAAAATGGCCTAATGCGCCGCATTTAGGGCGCATCCAATCAAATCTCGACTTTCTTAATAAGGTTAGACCACGTGCTTATTCTTAGCGTTTGATTGGCTGATTAGATCAAAGTTCGACTTTTCGAAGCTAAGCGACGTTTGAAGTGACGTTCGAAGCGACGTTCGACTTTTCTTTCGACGTTCGAAGGATAGAAGACAATCGATTTTTTCTTCAGAGTTTAGTCTCTGTTTAGAATCTGTTTGGTTGTGAGTCCTTGTATGAGCGAAAATAAAAACATCAGATTAAAAATATTGAACGAATACAAGGAATCACGTCGTCAGTCTAGCCTGTTCCTAACAGAATCAACATTCTTTTGATAAAAAGGCTCCATAAATGGTTATTTATTAAGATGCACACTCAAAACTATCAGAAAAACCTATTTATACCGGGTGACCCAATAAAAAGTGAAACTTGATTATGTTGCCGGTCTTCGAAATTTCTTTTGGTGTATTTGTGTTCAAGGTTTATTTTGTATAATACTTAGCTCAAAAGACGGCTTTTCAAGCAATGATTTCATGGTTTTTTTCCTTAGGAATAACATATAGATAATTCCAGAAACTAATTCGATCTTTAATATAAAAGCGCAAAAAATGAACTTTATGATCGGTAACATAATCAATTATTGGTGATTTTTGAAAAATGTTCACGTCTTATTGCGTCAAGCGAAATGACGTCATTGACTTACCTTTGTTAGACTCAAAAATCCATGAACGACATCAAGCATATGAAATGTTATCTCATTGAAGTCTTTAACTGGTGTGATTGTGAATGCAATGAGACTTCTCGTTTCTTGAAATGACTTCAAATGTCCGTGTACTCGCACGTATGTATCTTCCCTAAAAAAGCGACAGATAAAATTAAAAAGAGAGCAATCCAAAAAGAGATTTTGCGTTGGGCGAGAGAGAGGCTTGTGAATTATCCACTGAGATCAACAAGTCAGAGATTGTAACTTGAATGGCAAAATATATTTTATTAGCATTTGGGCTTGAAAGATTTTCACCTGATCCCAAAAACTGACCCAAAATAGAAATCTTTTCATTTCCTCAACGAGAAAACTCAACGTGGATCATACGAGGATCATGCATAAGCGTAGGGGAAGATAAAATCTGGAGGGGCTGCCCGATAAAATTTCATTGTTTACCAAATTTTTGCCCGACTTAAGGTGGATTTTTGCCCGAAAAAGGCTGATTTTGGTAAATTTTCCCAACGTTGGGGGAGCTGCAGCCCCCCAGCCCCCTGGCTCCTACGCCTATGTGTGCATGTGGTACCAATAAAATTAAATGAAAAAAAATAAGTAATTGATTCAACTACCATAAAATACCATACGTGGATCATACTCACAAAATTAGATCCAGAACAGCCCAATTTCTTCATATCTAAATCGGCTAAGTATGTTCTTAATTAATTAGATAATAGAGTTCCATTACTTACCTCATAATGCTACTCACCTTCAAGTGTTTGATAGGCAAGGCACCTGTGCATTTACGGGACATGGTGGTCAAGTATGTGCCTCGAAGGACTCTAAGATCGAGTGATGCGTTGCTGCTAAAAGTGCCTCGATTCAAGAACAAAACATTAGGTGCTCGAACTTTTGCATATGCGGCAGCTAGTCTCTGGTAGAAATCCGTGCTACTGACAACAGTCTTCCGGTAGAAATCCGTGCTACTGACAACATTGAAAGTTTCAAATCGATCTTAAAGACTCATTTATTTAAATTAGCGTATGATATTTCGTAATAGGTTTTTAAATTGTAAAGTGTATAGAATATTGTATTATAGTTATGCACTTTAAACATATAATGATAATGATAATGATATAATAATGATAATGATACCTGCATTGAGATCTTTTCATTGCTTCAGAAGGATTTTCCTGCAATGCAAGAAAGATCATCAAGCTTCATAAGAAGTAGCAGGCTTTTTTAACCATAATAGTTGCAATTCAAAAGCATTTGATTTTAGGATGGCTTAAATTACGTTTCAGATGAACATTATTTTGAAACGATATGAAATAGCATAAACCAATACAAAACCAACTATGCTTTCTTTCTATCTATCTATTTATGTAGTGTTCTCTAAAGTCCGAAGGTTTCATATCATGGATCTCCACTGTTCTCTGTTTTGTGCTTTCCTTTTCAGTTTTCCATATTCTTTGGTGTTGGTCCACTCTTTGATGTCACCCTTCGATTTTTTCCATTTATAAATCCTTCAATGATGTTGAGGAACAAATTTCGGTTTGAGCTTCTTGCTATATGGCCAAAGAATGATAATTTACACTGAGCGACCTGCTTTAATAGACTAGGTTTTCCTCTATTCTGTTAAATATCTCTTTGTTTGTAACTCTGCTTATCCAGCTTACTTTTAGTATTCTGCGATAACATCATGTTTCAAATGAAATTTTCCTTACTGCCAATAAAATGGCACTAAGTGCAACTAAGTGTAACTACTGCTCTAATTCTTGTTGCTTCTCTTTTTGACGTATTTGACCTGACTGTTTACTTTAACCACTGTCATACAGTTCCGTTCTTGGCACTATCATTTTACTGATGACAAAGGCCCCAGTTACACGATACCGGATTCATCTCGCAACAGATTGCTTTCCACATCGGATAGGGGGGTGCAGTTGCACGACACTGAAGCAAGCTGGTGTCAATCCACTCCGTTTTCTTGGAGTGAAACCACTCCGCTCTGGAGGTGAGGTGAAAACCAATATCATTCACTCTACTCTGCATTCCATCTCATGTAATTGCATGAATCCGATGTCACTCCCTTCAAAAACATTTCTCTGCGAACTGCTTTGCTTTTGTAGAACAAATGAACATGGCTTCGCAGTTGTAAAAAACAATAGGCGTCAACTCCACAGTGCAGGGTGATTCTGTATCAGTAAACGCAAGCAAAAGTGGGTTTATAGCAATCTGGTGTCATGTAACTGCACTGAAAATGATGCGAATTTGACAAGGATGGGTTGAAACCAATCCGATGTGAAAAGCAATCAGTATCATATAACCCAGGCAAAGGCAGCCAATTTGTAACAAGTTGGTTGAAATAACAAATAGTCTCTAGAAGTTTTTCAATCTCCCTAAAAGTACATTACGCTTCATGTATGCATTCAAAAATAACTAAGGCTCTTACTTCGGTGTCAATCCATTTTCTAACAATGATACTATCCCCAGTCATATCATCGACCTTGTATAACATGTTTGTTGCAGATTCTTGAACTTCTCTTATGATGCCAACTACTGTCACCTAGAAAAAAACAAAAGCTTGTTGATAAATTTTTCAGCTAATTTTTCAAAGTAAGATAGCTTTCAAATTTTGAATAAACTCGCACAGTTTGGGTTATATCATCCATGATTCATAAGATTGTAAGCATATGAAAGTGGCTCAAGCCACTTGCGGTTAAATTCTAGCCACTCAGATATCAGTATTTCCTGTTGCCGTTGATGAGTTACCCAAATATGGTGCAGAGCGTGTCAAAGTACATTGTCTTTGCATGGCTATTTTTATCAAAGGCTTATGTATGCTTACATTCCCTTTAAATCTGCAGAATATGTTTTCCAAGTACAGGGTGTCCCAAAAAATTGTGTCAGATTAGCTAAAACAAAGTCTCAAACTCTAAGTTGAAGCCTATCCTATGCAACTGTATCAAGAATGGGAAAATAGAGCATACGGCTCCTCTGAAGCAGCCACAAAAATAGGGCACACTTTTTTTAGGACACCTTGTATATTTTTAAATCACCCGAATAGAGTTCTCCATTGTACAAAGTAAAACAAAGGCCTTGCAAAAATTCAACACATGGATCATAAATTAGCAGAATCTGATCACAACTTAAGACTATAAGCTTCATACAGTTATAACTTCGCCTGATTTAGAGACATGAATAAATTGTTATCAGCTTTGCCTTATCCTTTTCCAGATACAGAAGGAAACAAATTAATTTTGAAAAAGCTAGGTTCATTTTACACAAATACAGATCATTTAGAAAAAAAACCTGATGAAGTTCTATGCTCTCAAATCTGAATATTTCTTGTCCTTTGTCATATTCTGCTTTGTGCAGCATTGCCACTGTAACTGGAAGCAAAGATTGGTTGCTATCTCTTTGTTTCTATGGAAGACAAATTCAAGAATAAGCAAGAAAACCAAGGCAAGGCAGACTAGCAAAGAAAAATATCCTGGGGCGAAGATAAAAAGTTATTGGGGGTGCAGACCCCAATTTGATGACAGAAATGAGTGTTAGTTGGGTTAGATTTTTGAGAATAATAAAATGTGGCCAACTTTGCCAACAAATTTGACAACAAACTAAAAGTTGGGGCAGTGGGGGACCCCTGCCTTCCACTATGGCTATGCCCCTGAATATATCAACCAACTATAGAAAGATATACAAAGAAGTCCCAAAAGAACATTTGAAAGAATTGGTGAAAGATTGGATACAATTGATGCTAATAGTCAATAATGACTAATCAAGTTTGATCCAGTAAGTCTTTAGGATCCAAATGAAATACATTGTAACAACTGAAATAAGTTTCTCAAACAGTCTAAATGGGTTTTGGTGAAAATAATAACAGTGTAATGCTCTGAGGAGTCAAGTTTACAATAACAAAGATACTGTAGTGTCCAATATGCAAAAAGCTAGGAAATAGCCGCGAGAAGTTTGCTAAATTCTTACCTTTTTATTTTGAGATGAATCAATATTAGAAGGAGAATCTTCTGTCATGAATCCACCACCTCCCATATCCTGAAGTAAAAATTTGATATCAGAAAGCTTTACGGAGGAAGTAAGCATTTTGTTAAACGACAAGGTGATCAGCGAATCGGACTCGTATGAATATCTTGGTGTTACTATGGACAAAAGTTTGACCATGAAAGACCATCTCGCGAAGACTTACAAGAAAGTGTTGTCAAGAACAAAATTGCTGGCTCGTATACGACATAACATCAGCCCATGGGTAGCAGAAACGATCTACAAAGTAATGATTTTGCCACAGATGTTGTACTGCAGCAATATCATGCTCGGTATGTCAAATACACATAAATCGCAATTTGAAAGAATCCGGAACAGAGTCTTAGCCATCATCAATGGAAATAGCCAAAGAGTGAAACTACCAACTGTGAATCATGCAAGAAATAAGAAATGCGTACTCGAAGTGTTTAAATGCCAAAATGGACTTGCACCGAGACTATTTGAAGGATATTTCAAGAAAATCCAGCATCAAAAGGAAACTCGTGGAAATAATATCAATCTGTTGCTTCCAAAAGTTCGCACGGAAGCTGGCCGCAAATCATTCCTCTTTCA
>REGM01000183.1:285214-329726 GCA_004194415.1 Aurelia aurita
GTAAGTAAGTGTCAATTTTGCTCCATCCCAAAGCTTGCTCATAGGTATCAGTTGCACCAGTTTTTTTGCACCTAAAATACCGCTTTCCTTGTGCGGTGCTTGTTCTACCTTCAATGGTTCTACTTTCAATAGATTGTAGATAGATTGCCTAACCTATCCTATGTTGTACAGCTTTGGTATCGAGCAACCCTCCTGTCCCAGACTGCTACCTTTGTCTCATGTGTGAAAGAATTCTGCGTACTTTGTATCTTTTAGCGCACTACGGTATTTTGAATAAATTCATATGCGCATTGTGCAATACCTTCAAGCAACTAGTATTTCGTGAACACTGTAAAATAACAAACAGCTTCATGTTCATTCACGCTTGCCAATAGCGTTTCGGGAAGAAGCCTTCCCCCCGCACGTCACAAAAGGTAGCAGTCTGGCTCTGTCCTAGTATCTGTAACAGGTTTGTGGTAACCCTCGCAAAACCATTTCGCAGGTTTGTGGTAACCCTCATAAAACCATCTACCATATCGGTTTGTGGTAACCCTCAAAACCATTTCGCAGGTTCGTGGTAACCCTCTAAAACCATCTCGCATATCGGTTTGTTGTAACCCTCAAAACCATTTCGCAGGTTCGTGGTATTCCTATAAAACCATTTCGCATACAGGTTTGTGGTAACCCTCGCAAAACCATTTCGCAGGTTCGTGGTATTCCTATAAAACCATTTCGCATACAGGTTTGTGGTAACCCTCGCAAAACCATTTCGCAGGTTTGTGGTAACCCTCATAAAACCATCTACCTTATCGGTTTGTGAGCAGGTGTGTTGCTTCCTTCAGGATACAACAATTTGGGGTATTTTTGGGTAAATGCTAGTCATTCTGCCCTTTCTCAGGTAATAATATCCCCCCTTTTTACAGGTAACATATTTTGGTATTGGGTCATAAGAGTCATACTAAGTGCCTCCACACCTAGCCTTTGCTCGCCGATTCTTCCCTGGGGGGTTACGATACATAAACAAATAATTTCCTACAAACACATTCACAACAACCATTCCACTTTTTCCTTTGGATTTGGGAGAATATTTCATATTCATTCAAATTCAACATACAGTATTTAGGTATCTTAATTATAGTTACAAGTGTAATTGTTCGTAATTGTTGTATTGGTATTTTAATTGTATTGGGAGTAATTCTGTAAGTTGTCTTTTGTAATGAAATACAACTTGGACCCAACACTGTCTCTCTCTATGGTCTTCTGATTTAACACCAGAGTCTTAGAAACATTATATTTCCCTTGGATTATTTATGATCCTAGAAACAAAACTATTTAAATGAAATACTAGAAATTAACCTTTAATTTGTCCGAAGAAATAGCAAAAATTCTGAATGCTCTATGTAATTCTTTGTCAGTAGAAAAAACGTCAATTAAGTTATTTGCAGTTATAGTTAGCCTTTAGGCATTTCAAATACAACAGTGGTAAGAAGTTAGTAGTTGATAAAAATATAAAAATTTGGTATTTCAGCTCACCTGGTAGCCACCCCCGAATCCACTACCTGAAATTAAAAACGATTGAATATTAGAGGCTGGAGGGATTTTAGGTTTTATGGTTTGCGGATTTGGCACTTTTTAAGTGCTAGATTTTGGTTTTAAGTGCAGATACTTATACCTGCAAAAAAATTTGCGTTTGTTGATCTTGGCTGCGTGTTAGCAATTAAGCAAAAGATTAGGTCATTTTTTTATTGTTTTCAAGTGCTAATTTCACTGTGAAGAAGCCATTAAACTTAAAGGCGTGAAAAGAAAACTTTCCAGTTTGGATCCAGACTGGAAAGTTAGTATTTTGCACGTGCAAGTTGAGATGGCCTAAGCACAATTTGCGTGGAAATTTTGTAGTTTCCACGGTTGAGAACAATAGGTTAAAACAATAGATATTTTGTTTATCCGCGACTTCGCAGCTCAGATCGAGAACCACGTAAGTTCCTGCACGCGCAAGATATTGCGTGCGCTCTAGAAACTTTACAGTCTGGGTTTTGGCCAGTCTGCAGAGTGTGGCATGTGCACACACAAGGTTTTTGAGAGGTCTGACCAAATGCACACCAAAATCGAAGAATGCACACAGTGGTGTGGTTGCTCCAAGGTGGCGGAGGGGCACATCCCTTTTTGGCACCTCCACCTGTAGAAAATTGGTATAGTAGAACGCAACGGAACTTTGAAATACTAATTTTTTCTCAAGACAATGCATTGAAACCAAATAAAGGATATTTCTTTAACAGCCCCCAGAGAGCAAATCATAATATTGGGGGCTCACTCTCAATGTGATGTAAACAAACCAAGTGGTGTGGCCAGGACAAATTAACATGGAGCATGGAAAGAAAGGGGTTTGGGCGAAGCCCCAGGAAAATTTTTGAGGAAACGCCCTCTACTTTGGCTTAGAAGACCTCTCCCAATCTCATGTTTGCCAGAGCTGAAATGAAATTTTTAACAGTTTTGTAACAGATTTCTATGAATTACTATCTTTGCAGAATATTTTGCACCAACACCCATTTGCTTCCCAAAATCTAGGGTTTGCCTGCTCACAAAATAGTTCTGTGATAGTTCGCCTAGAAAAATTTGAAGGATCCCAACCTATTACTTTAGCTTAGAACGACTCTCCCAACCACATCACAGAATTTCTTGAAAACTTTCTCAATATTAATCCTACCTATACCCAACCACTTTCTCCTCGTTTTTGAAAGAATATTTGGGACCATAATTATTTGACAAAAGTTGGGAGGCAGATGTCCCCCATCCCCCTGTGGCCATGCCAAAGAGTAGAGCGAGCAAAAATTGGGTCCAGGGGCTTACCCCAGGCAAAATGTTTGAAACCACACCCTTTAGATTGTTGGAAAACATCCCTCTTATGAAATTCAACATTTAATATTGGAAGAAGAATCGTGCCAACAAGAAGTTTTTCAGGGAAAGTTTTGAAGAATAGAGAATCAAAATAAAGAAGAATTGTATTGTTTTTCAAGTGATTAACTAAACATTCATGATTACTTTTCTTTTTCTTTTTTATATTAGGGATCATGTAAACAGGCCCTTAGAATCGACTCTAGTTATAGTTCGTGGCTCGATATCACATCAGGTTGTACTTGCTAAGACAACATTCTTCTTTAATTGGTTGTTAATTAGCGGCTGAACAACAAGAATGTTACATTGAAACACAAACTGGTGATACCTTTACACCAGAGATACCAAAAACATGAAACAAATGTTAGAACTTGGAAAATCATCTACTGAATAAAAATCAGTTTATTATCAGCTGTAGTTACAGAGAAAGGAGGTTTTGGAAAAGATAGTTGAAAAAACCACTGTAACAAAATCACTAATCACTAACCTTCTTTGACCTCCATTTTTGGAGCTTCTTGCATATCAAGTCATTTAGGGGTATCTGGTTTCAGCTGTCGCACAAACATGATCTTTAAAAGCTCGTAGGTCTTAGGGACAGGCTTATGTCACCAGGAGCAAGTTCATTTTATCGTTATTTTTCAATATTTAATCAAACGTGGAACAATTTTATTGGGCACCCTGTATAACTTGTTTTTGTGGCAAATTTGTTACTTCTAAGGTGGTGGAACTTTCTTCAGCCATAAACATTCTCTAGCTGATGCTTGTGATAATTATTTTATGGTCCCTCATTTTCCCAATTGATTGCCCTTTAGATTTGCACAAGAAATGCAAGTTTGTATTTCTGGAAAAGTAAGTATTAAATGATGAACAAAAATGATCTAAAATAAAGCAGCAAGGGCGTTGCCCACGTTTTCCGAGGGTTTAAAGGGCGTGGTCACGAAAATTTTTCCTAGGGGCTTCGCCCCCAGACCCCCATTTTTCTCCAAATGGCCCCCCCCCAAACCCCAATGCTGGATCCGCCCCTGAGTACAGTATATAATTCATTAACATCTTGCATTCAGAAAGTTTGTCGGAATTTTATTATCATGGGGTTACTTTTTTTGGCCCACCCGTTATTTCAATGTTACATTTTTATGTATTACTTGCTGTTAATTCTAGTTCAAAATCGATATGTTTTTCATTTTTTCTCCATACCTTTATTAGCTAGAATGGCAGTATTTTATCATACATCTACCGTACTATTTAATGTACGGTACAATTTAATGTACTATTTAATGTATTTAATGTACTTCTACAACCCTTCGAATAAGTCCCATCTAAAATTCCCGTTTAAAAATAAGCCCGCTGAGGCTTAGTCGAAGATTTGCGGTAGGACAGGCTTCAACTCAGAGTTTGAGACTTTGTGTGCGAGTCGAGTGGTTACTGACTTATGTTACAAGAAAGGCGAAATATGTGGTTGTTTCAAACACAGCAATTTTCTCGAAATCTAACAAACTGACAAACTGTTATCCCCCTGTTATCTCTTCTGACAAATATTAATCAAACTCAGCAAATGTTATTTGCCATATTGTTTAGCTTTTCCAGGTTCTGTAATACACTACATGGTTAATATTTGCTGAACTATAATTTAATATAAGATTCGATTGATACAGTGAAAATATGACTAACAAGTAAAGTTATTCAAATTATTGTTGGAACAGAGTAATATTGCAAGGCGTGTCGAGATAGAACATGTACTGTGGGTGGGTGGGGGGCATAACAATTTCTGCCTCATTTGCTATCCATACCTGTCTTGAACAATTTCACCCGTTTACTCGAGACCTTTTTGGGGGGTAGTTCCGTGCGTTACGTACTTTCTAAATGGACCCATTTGTGTACGGCTAGCTGTTCTGGTTCTAGTGGATCCACTCGGTGTAAACATAGAGCTAATCCGTACTCACTTGAAAATGCAAGCGGTCCAGTGTAAACATTGCCTATGTGGACCCCTTGAGGACATATACAGCTAACAGTTCTGTTTGCAAAGGTTCCATCAGGTCCCGTGTAAACGCAAGGCCTAGACATACTTGTTTAGGTACTTTTAGGAATGGAAGCTTTCCGTGTAAAAGCTGCCTAAAACGTTTGTTGACGTTAAAAAGTGATTTTAATCTTTGTTTTCCTGTTTAGAACCTTTGGGTGAAGAAGTGAATATGGACAATGTGAAGGAAAAGTTGCTAAAGAATGTAGAAGATGCGAAAACTATTTTACAGAATTACGAGCAGAAATGCACCGCAAAACAGGTAATTTCTTGAGTTTTTACAACAGTAAGCAGGGGCGCAAATGCAAATCTTTTTTAGGGGGGTGTGCGTTCAAAGGACCGATTTTTTTCGCGAGGGACCGATTTTTCACGAAATAGATGTTGTTGCCAATAAATGAAAAAAATACGTTTTCCTAACTGTAATAATTTAACGAAAATGCAACTATAACAGACATAATGTTTTCCCAACGATCGAACGGAACAAAACATAACTGTAACTGATTTTACGTTGTCTCTGGCTAGCATCTTAGCGGTCTTCCCTAGATATGGAATTAAGATCGTCCACTTAAAGCCTCACGAAATAGGCATGTTTTTGAGGCACGCAAGCTTGCTTGTACGGAATCAATTAAAGATTGCTGTGCATTATTTGATTCACAAAATTTAACTGAGCATGTTTAACACAAACTATCCTTTTGATATTGTAAAACCCGGTAAAACTCTGAAAATATTTTAAATACCTAGTGGCGTGGCCAGGACAAATTAACTGGGAGGATATGAAAATAAAGGGGTCTGGGGGCGAAGCCCCCAGGAAATTTTTTGAGGATACGCCCTCTACTTTGGCTTAGAGCGCTTCTCTCGATCCCATGTTTGCCGGTATTAACATAGAATTTTTGATCATTTTGTGAAATTTATTCTAAAAGTTAGCATCCCCAGGAAGATTTTTGATTATACATCATTTTCTTTGGCTTAGAATCCCTATCTCCATCCCATCTTTACCAATTAGGAACTTTGACAATTTTGTACCAGTTTTCTATAAATCACCATCTTTGAAAAAAAATTTGCGCAAAGACCTTATACATTGTCTTAGAACGCTTCTCACAATCCAATGTTTGCTTGACCCCGAAATGGAAGCCTTGAAAATTCTGTGATAGTACGTCTGGGACAATTCTTTTAAATGCCAACCTTACATTGACTTAGAATGACTCTCCTAGTCATTTTCCAGCATTTCTTGGAAAATTCTTACCCTACCTTACCTATACCGAGCTACTTTCTCCTCGTTTTTGAACGAATCTCGAGGACGATCTTTTGACAGAAGTGGGGGGCAAATGCCTATGGGGACCACTGTTATGTAAGGCAGCCGGATTGATTGGGACCGACTCTGTCCCCGGACATTGTTCGTTAATTGGTCCCTCCATGGAAACAGGACTCCTATGGCCTACTGTGATACAGCGGAGTAAGTTCCGAGCAGAATCCGCAATCGGGACCTACTTTGGTTGTGATAAAGCGCGGTGGTACAACTCTGTTTAGAACTATTGAAAAACGGAAACAGTTCGAGTTCAGAGCGGGATCGGGACCGACTTTATCCCTTAAAAAGCGACTGGGACCGGGTAGTGAAATTATTGGGGGGTGTCACACCCCCCCCCCCACACCCCCTCCTCATTTTCGCCCCTGACAGTAAGAAGATATGTAGTCAATAGGGCCAAGTGCGCAGTTTATTCTCTCTGATACATCCGGTGTTTAAGGCCCATTCCCCATAGAACTGTACTTTATCGCTGCGAATGTTTTCACACAAGAAAGATTCCCCCTCCTGGAAATCTGCCCCAAGACTCGGTACACAAGCCTCTCTTCTCCGCTCCCTGAACTGAATTGATAACAACAGCAGCAGCGAGCAAAAGTCAAGGACTTATGCAGTACGTTGAGTCTACTTTGGAAAGAGGTTCTAGTATACGCCCTTTCAACAAAACGGTGCATGATGGGTAATCAGGATCACGATCTCGCACGTTTTGTATCGTTTGTTAACCTAAAATTGGGGAAAAATATATTTAAAAGTTTTGACAAACTATAAGGTTCTTCTGTACACGGAAGTAAACAAATATGAACCCTTGCAACCCTTACTTTACAATCATATCCAAATGCCTGCTTATCATAGCGCAAATCAGGTTGAAAAATATAAGGCCCTTTCGTTTTCTTTTGCTTGAATCAATGTGTCAGTTATAGTGTAAAAACTAGAAGGAAAAAGAAACACGGCAGCGACGATATCCTATTTGCCACTGGCAAAGTATAACCCCCCCCCCACACCCCCCTCATTTGCTTAGGTGGTCGTGAGGGAGCTTTTTACCAGCATGCTTTGCAGCAGGGAGATTAAGTAATCTCCCTGCTTTGCAGCAAAACACAACAGAGTCTTTGGAGCCTCCATCTTCGGATTTTGCAATTTTTCTTGACTTTTCAAGCAAACTTATTCGCATCAAATAAAGTAGCTCTTTATCGAATATGTGTTCCTTGTGCAGTGGGTTTGTGTCTGCTGATCACGAACAAGAAGCAAGCAAATCCCTCCCTGAAAATCTTGTCATTACCAAATACTGTCGCGTCCGCCTCCTTCAAGTATATTCACGGTTGTTATTTATACAAAAAATTTGATTTACCGTACCGATATGCTATAAGGTCAGCCTTCCAATCCTATTCCAGTCAAAGCGCTGCAAGAGTCCAGATAAAGGTCAAACCTTCCTCCGGATAGCCACTTCGTTAGTTAAACCTTCCTCATTTTATCAAGTCAAAATAACCAGACTTTTAGGACTCCTAGCGTTGTTTATAACCCTAAAATCTAGAAGTCAGTTGCCAAAATAACCCAAAATTTTCCGAGGTTTCTTATAAGAATTTCTAGGTATTCCTCAAATTTGACATTAACAAGCAAAACCTTCCTCCGGCTCACAGCCGTGGAGCCGCGAGTTATTCTGGACTCTGAATCGGTGCATATGATTTTACTTTTGCAACTCGATGTATGCTAAAACAACAATCCTTTCCTGACGAAAATTGAGTTGGTAGAAAACTTGAACAGTTTTGGATAACCGAACCATTTGCATCTCATCTGATATTTTAACTATCTACAGAAAACTTTCATCCCTACTCCTCCGTTTCATTTCTTTCGAATATTACTACTGTCAATTTGAAAATATAAAGCGAAGGCTTCTGGATTTATTCAACCCGATTTTCAAGTTTTGTACCACACTTATTTACTTTTCACGTTAAATTTTGCCACAAAAAGGCCAAACTACTGGTACTCTAGAAACGCTAGTTTTAATAAAAAAATTCATATAGATCTCGTTCAAAATCACTGCTCTCTGTAATTTTCCCCGGGATTCATTGCTTTCTATAAGAAATGCTCCAGAGCATCCACAACGTTGATGATTTTAGAAGACCATGGTTCTTTTCAATTACAGTTCAATCCCGGAATAACAAAAGTTCTCTATATCGCGAGTTCGTCAAAGGGAATCTAAGCATACAAAAGTGGCTCAAGCCACTTGCGGTCAAGTTTTAGCCAATGAGATATCATTATTTCCTGTTGACATAGATCAGTTACCCAAATATGGTTCGGTGCATGTTAAGGTCTATTGTCTTTGTATGGCTATTTTTATCAAAGGCTTATATATGCTTAGATTCCCTTTATATACAATGAATTTGCCTGTTAAGGCACCAGAAATTGAATTCCTTATGCAGGTAAGTTTGTCATATCAGTTGGTTCGCTATTTCGGGATTTCTGCATTTTGAAAGATTGTTGGAGTGTAACAAAGATACGTGGCAGGGGAAGGCTCCACAAAGAATACAAAACTGATATTTTTCCGTTATATTTTACATGATATCAAATCTTCTAATTGTTGTACTTCCTGAAAAAGAAAAAGAAACTGGTTGGAGACCGATGATAAACAATTTAATGCAAACAAATTCAAATTTCAGATAGTAGACAGGCAGCTAGGGCTTTTAACAGATCATAAATTTCCCCAATTTTCCAACAAAAACACAGAAACTTATCAGGAAAAAATCTTTGGACTATGGTATAAAACAGATACCATGTTATATACTATATAGGTATAAAAAAATTACACCACTTACTGTCCAAGGACATTATCCTTCAGGCACAGATTTACCAAGGCATCATCAGCTTCACCCTGTTATAGAAAAAAGAAACAATTAAATTGAAGTCTACAAAGGAAAAAGGTTAGGGATTATTTAAAGGGGCCTTTGCAACCGGCATGCTTTGTGAATACATACTTTTGTGGTCTGTTTGTTGTAGCCATTTTAATGGTCCACTAAAATGGCCAACAACAAAGAGATGGGACCTGCAAGGCATGTCGGTTGCAAAGGCCCCTTTAAAGGGAATGTAAGCATATAAAAGTGGCTCAAACCACTTGCGGTTAAATTCTAACCAATCAGATATCAGTATTTCCTGTTGACAGAGATGAGTTACCCAAATATTGTGCGGCACGTGTCAAAGTCCATTGTCTTTGCACAGCTATTTTTATCAAAAGCTTATATATGCTTACATTCCCTTTAAAGGGGTGTTTTTGTCAAACAAGGACTGATTGAATACAAATACGTTCAGTTTGAATATCACACAGTAGTTTTGCACTCAAGGAAGGTAGCTACTTGCCCTGATCTTAATCCAAATCTTTATGTGCCAAATTGAACATGTTGCTACTTACCATTCCTCTGATTTTTCCACAGAAAGCATAGGTTTTGAATCCACCAGTCATTCTTCCCTCCTCATCAACATCTGCAACGCTGATTTGGACAGAGGCATGGTCCTTTGCTGCAATTATTGAGTTTGTCGAAGAGCTATAAAGAAACAAAACATTGACTTCATAATTGCCTCTTTGAACAGCATGGAATTTACATCGAATATTCCCTTTACGCCAATACTTGCTTGTTGCACTTTAAACTGTAAGGAATGAAACAAGAGAATATTTCATTTCATTTTCATTTCATTTCAAATTTTCAAGGAGAGCAGCCCTTCAGCAATACTGATTTTCAAGGGGCCCTCCACTACAAAAACTTACAGACTTAAAATACTATTAGAAAACTAAACTAACGTAATTACAATTTTTCAATTCATAAAACACTAATAAAAAACCCCTATAATCTAAAGTGAATATTTACAGTAAAAAAAAGTCCAAATATACGAACGCCTATTATACAGTGTGCTAAATTTGGACATGATTTGGAAACTCGTAAGTCGATTCTTGACATTTTGTTTCGTTGATTGATAATGGACGCATTAGCTTAATTTACGTCATAGACTTTGGATAATTAGTTGCTATTAGGGCTGTTTACTTGTACGTAGAATTTTAGTTAATAAATATAAATCAACACCAAAATCATGCAATGTGTGCCTACTTTCTCTTAGGCCACTCTTCAGTTCTGTAGACGGTATACTATCAACGATCAGTTGTTCAATATCCTAGTTCCTAATAACTATTTTCTGCCTTCAAATCAATCGATTAACCAATGATTCACACACAAATACTTCAAACTTCGTAAACATGAAGATGGTCGCGATCGTAAAACGCCAACTCCGAATTGAAACTGGCAGACACCAAAAACTAGAATTATCAAAATGAACTTGCGAAATGTGCAAGTCTGGCAAGGTGGAAAGCGAGATTCATTTTGCAATTGAATGTGACGCATATTGCAACCTCAGGCATACTTTCTTTAGACTAGATTTAACCAGGGTACTAACTGCGACACAAGTAGAGCAAACGTTCATCGACATAATGTCATCCCAACATATCAGCGAAGCCTTATACAATGTAATAATTATTGTATCGTGCTTTTTATAATTCACGTGCTATTTATATTTTATAATTTTTATTAATTATAACCGTGTATAAATAATTAAAAATGAAATGAAATGAAATGAAATAAAATGAAATAATAAAATGAATACAGCAAGCTAACCGGTTTTTAGTGCATCCGGTCAATCTATTTTAACTCGCTAACAAGAGCATAGGGCTCAAAAAGGGTGGGTGTAAAATTCTTTTACATTTTTCTTTGAATTGAATGGCTCGAAAGGAACTTAGGGTACTTTGCCGTAAATCTGCCGTGGGAATTTTTAGATATCTTGATTATTTTCAAAATGGCGGCATTTATTATTTTTGAGGCTGTGACGTCATCACATTTATAAATCCTAAACCAGAAGAGCGACAGATTTCTGCTTGCTACCATATTGTAGACCTTCATAAACTATGGTTTTCTTGGGGGTTGTATCATTTTCGCTCTATTGATTTAGGATTTATGATGATTTTAATTTTTTCAAAATTTTCCATAAATTATTTTTAAAAAAAATATAAATGCTGCCTTTTTGAAAATAATCAAGATATCAAAAGATTTTCACGGCAGATTTACGGCAAAGTACCCTAAGTTCCTTTCAAGCAATTCAATTCAAAGAAAAATGTAAACGAATTTTACACCCACCTTTTTAAAGATTTGAAAGATTTGAGCCCTATGCTGCTAACAAGCACTCTCTTTCTGACCTTTCTCGGAATCTCCAACAGGCTCAGAATCTCCAACATCCAGACTTTCGAGCTTCACAACTTCTTTTCTTCGAACTTCCGATAAATTTTTCAAACGACGTCTTTCGTGGAGCAAATTCTCGTGAATTATCTCTTCTTTTTTTACTTCCGACAAAATTTTTTTTGAGTCGAAAGTTTTATATTTCATCCAAGCGTCTGGCCCATATGGCTTTGACTTGCTTCTTGCCAGAAGCAATCTATATCTTTCTCTCATTTGTTCTTCATACAATGCCTCAATTCGACTTTCGCAGCCTTTCATGAAAGATTCCACAAAATTCATCATGGCGTCGGCTCGCTCGTTGTATTGATCTGTAAACAAGACATTATGCATTAGAATTATGACATTGAGTCCCTTGTTTCCCTGCGTTCTTCGATTTGTTGATATCACTTCGGTTAATAGGGACTCATAACATTATTATGAAAAAGTGGGCACACTTTAGGCCCTCGCATAGTGGATCCGTACGCATCATTAAAATTACTTTATTTTGTTTGTACAGAGGAAAATTATTGCTTCAAATGTATGCAATTTGTATTTAGAAGGTCAGGGAAACATCATTCTTTGTATTAACAGTTTGCTTTCCTTTGTTCAAACTCTTTGAAACCAGACTTTCAAATGATTTTGTGGCAGGACGTGAGTGTACGAAAACTCCCACAAGTTCAAGACCTACTAATTACAAATTGCATACATTTCAAGCAATAATCTTCCTCTGTAGAAAAAGTAATTTGATTGATGCGTACGGATCCACTCTACGAGGGCCTAAAGTGTGCCCACTTTTTCATAGCAA
This sequence comes from Aurelia aurita, assembly GCA_004194415.1. Lineage (NCBI taxonomy): Eukaryota > Metazoa > Cnidaria > Scyphozoa > Semaeostomeae > Ulmaridae > Aurelia > Aurelia aurita. The sequence continues at coordinate 297,448 of REGM01000183.1, forward strand.
TGTTATGAGTCCCTATTGACCGAAGTAATATCAACAAATCAAAGAACGCAGGGAAACAAGAGACTCAATGTCATAAGTCTAATTATGCAACTGTGCTATTTGAATATGAAAAGATTTTAGGCAAGCGATATTTGTCAAAAATGGATCGGTGTTTGGTGAAATACACAGTCATGAGGTATCCACAAATAAGAACGTACTGTTAACCAGCTTATCATACAAACGCAAACTTAAATGTGAAAATAATACGAACCTTAGTGGAAAAATTTCAACATTAAACATTGCCTAACGAATTGTGCATAATTCTGCTTGTCAAATCAAATGATTCGGCTACCACAATTGAAAATTAAAATTTGCTCCTAGCAAGGACCGAGCCACAACGGCCACAACCTTCAGATATCCTCCAAAATTCTTGCGAAAAATCTATTGTGCCTTTCAGGCACAATAGAATTGTCTGAGAAGTCTGAAGACTCTGAAGTCTTTCAGATTTCAAGCCTATCACCATGTACAGGAACCAATTTTTCGTATCTTCGAGGATCAAAATATGGATTGTGACTCTTATCTGTTAACCCCAAAATAACACGAGTTAGATTGCACATGCGTCCTGACTGTGCCTTCATGAGAGCCACGACGTATTCTATAAATAATTCCGTTTAAGCTAGTGCGGTGAAGTAATAATAACAAAACAACTTGATCTCTAAACATACCTATGATAATCTGCTCTTTTGTCTTAGGTTTCACCGTCGCAGCTTTTGATAATAGTTTTTGAACCACTTGCCATGTGATTCCCAGAACGAAAAAACATGCCAGGAGTATCAACAATGTATTTCTTGCCTCTTTGAACAGCATGGAATTTACATCGAATATTCCCTTTACGCCAATACTTGCTTGTTTCACTTTAAACTGTAAGGAATGAAACAAGAGAATATTTCATTTCATTTTCATTTCATTTTCATTTCATTTTCATTTCATTTTCATTTCATTTTCATTTCATTTTCATTTCATTTTCATTTCATTTTCATTTCATTTCAAATTTTCAAGGAGAGCAGCCATTCAGCAATACTGATTTTCAAGGGGCCCTCCACTACAAAAACTTACGAAATTAAAATACTATTAAAAAACTAAACTAACCTAATTACAATTTTTCAATTCATAAAATACTAATAAAAAACCCTATAATATAAAGTGAACATTTACAGTAAAAGAAAGTCCAAATATACAAACGCCTATTATACAGTTAATCAGCACATTTTTTGAAGATATTAATGGAGGATGCCAGCTTACACTCAGCTGAGAGCCCATTCCAAGACTTGGCACCTCTAAAAGAGACACGTTTCTGTCCAGTTGTGGAGGTTTTCTTTGGTAGCCTTAGGTCTGTTGCTGTATTCCTAAGATTCCTTGAGGTCAGCTGGGATGTTTTTGTGAAAAGATTACACATGTGTGTTATGGAGCCAGCTCATGTAGAGATTTGAAGAACATAATATTAGACTCACTAGCAATAGAAGATTGCACTAAAGATGGCATCGAGGAATTTTTTACCAAGATCCTTTGCAGTATTGAAGAAATCAACCAATCAAATCCATCAAAATTCAATGTGACGCAAAGCATCATGGTAAAAAATTCCTGTCCGCCATCTTTAGCGCAATCGTCTATTAGCTCATCTATAGCCTTCCAGCCAAGAATATGAGTGACTTCCATTAAAAATTCTTCAAAATAAACGTTTTGGCCGAAATAGGCTTTCATTTTCACAACACGAATTTATTTAATCGTGGATGAGACAATTTTGAAAAATAGCCAAGTGTGAACATATTTTTCATACGGCACTTCCTCTCCATAATTTTTCAAGCTGGTACATTTCGGATACGCTAAAATCCAAAAGCTTCGGGCTGTAAAAGTTTCGTACAAACATTTGCCCGAAGTTTTTTGTTCGAAACTTTTCCGTCCGAAATATCTGGATGCAAATGTACGATAAAACTACTACAGTCATGGCTATCATTTTTGTCCTGACTCTATCTCGACACAATCCATGGAGGCTGCACGCAAAATTACAAAAAAGGAGATTACAAAGATGTAACAGAGTATTAGTCGTGAAGTTGGATGGAAGCAAATAAACTCAGCATAGGAATCAAATCTTTAAAAACATTGCATGATTGGTTGATGCATCTTTAGTTTGATTTAAAGATTTGAAAGGAACTTCAGGTACTTCGTTATATGTGTTCATTGGCAGTCTTTGATATCTTGATTATTTTCAGAATTATTGTGTTTTTCTTTTTATTGAAAGAATTCACGAAAAACTTCGAAAAAAATTGAAATCGTTGTAAATCCTAAATCAATAGAGAAAGAACGGTACAATCTTTAAGAAAACCAGAGTTTATGAAGGTCTATAATATGGTGGTAAACATAAATCCATAGCTTTTCTGGTTCATCATTTAGCAATTTGATGACGTCACAACCGGAACACTGTTTGAAGCACAGAAGACGCATTAATTCTCGAAATAATCAAGATATCAAAGATTGCCAATGAACACTTATAGAAAAGTATCTGAAGTTCCTTCAAGCCATTAAATTAAATAAAATATGCATTAACCAACAGCGCAATGTTTTTAAAAATTTGATGCCTATATTAATAAACGCAGGCTTACCTCAGATGTCTTTGTTGCATTATCGACCAACTTCGCAATCAAATCCCTGTTCTCTTTGACGTATGATCTTATATCTGAATGCAACTCAGCCAGTTCACCAGCTAGGAGGATTCCAATTCCTTTTGGTGACTCATAGACATTGGTTACTTGCATGTTATGTCCAGAAATGAAATCAAGAAGAGTGCGAGCGTCGTTCGTTTCCAATAAAGCACCTTTCACTTGTTGTGAGATGACGGCCTGGAGAACATCTTTCGGTGTCAGGAAACTCTTTCCTAATTCAAACAAATATATATTTTTATAAATTTTGCCTATATTTAAACTGAAAAACTTGGCCAGCATTGAAATAGAACTTAGGTTTGGTCAGAATTTTATCGCTTAATCTTCGCGTACAATTTTACAGATAAGACGTTACACAAAAGCACCAATGTTGAAATTTCCTTCAGTATATTCCAGATTCCAGGGGCTATCAAGAGGTCCCTTTCAATTGCTATAAACAAAAGACTTGCTTGTCGCAAACCCCTTGGAAACTCGTAAGAATTTCTGAAAGCCTTTAAACATAGCAAGATAATACTGATTATAACCTAGTCTGTTACACTTAGTTCGAAGGAAAATAAACTAGACTCTCTCTGTGGAAAATCGAAGAAAGATAAGGCAAATTAGTAAATCATAAGTGATATTTAAGTACCTTCTGAGTCATTAGTTTGCATCATGGCAGCTCTCCTCACACCAAACATAAATTCAGCTGAATTGTTAACAGCAGCTATCTAAGGATAATGATGAGATGACAACTCATTTACAACTTGATCGTGGTAAACCACAGGAATCGCGGTTGGGGCTATTATTCTTTGAAATTCGCATAGACGCATTGGGAACCTGTTTACAACTACCGGGTGTCCCAAATAAAGGTATACAGATTTGGTCGACCCTAGCGATGAGAATTTAGCGTGAATCAAACCGAAAACATTTTTAAAACATACCTCTATAGTCAACTTGAACACTGATACCTTGTTTGTGGATATTGGTGCTTTTAGCGTTGAAATATTAATCTTCAAAGGACAAATGTGCCTCGACCTCCAAACCAGAGCTTTGGCGTTTTGGCCTAAGCAAATTCTGCGTTTTGCAAAATTCAGTTTACGTGACACTTATCATCAAGGGAGCTCCAAACTAAACATCTGGAAATAAATTGTTGATATTAAAATGAAAGAAGTTTACTTCGAAGCTCCCTTGATGATAAGTGTCACGCAAATCATCACTTTTAAAACGTATCAGCTGTGCTAAAGTTTTTGAATAATTTGAGCAGCTTCCAAGCTTTTTGAATTTATTCATTGCGATAAATAAACGAGACACTCCCCGTTCAACGCTATACTTTGTAATGGCTTCATTAGAGTGTCTCGTTTATTTATCCCAATAAATAAATTCAAAAGACTCGGAATCGGAAACTGTTCAAATCATTCAAAAACTTTAGCAGAGAGATAGGCGAACGTCGAAAAGGAAGGTTGACTCTAAAGAAGCGACGAGCAACCAAGGGTGTCAGGACACCGATTAAGTAATCAATCAATAAATAGTTACTTACATTGTTTTGTTTGTTGTTGTCTTCTTTGTTTTGTCTCTCTCTGCCTTGTTGTGAACTCATCATTCAACCGCCTAAATTAATTTAGGCCAGCCCAACCGCTTCTCCCTTGTATTCCTGTGTGTATGTGCGCCTTCGCAGAGGAAAGGGTTTTAAACCGCAAGCCAAAAACCCTTTCTTCTGCGAAGGCGCACATACACACAGGATCACAAGGGAGAAGCGGTTGGGCTGGCCTAAATTAATTTAGGCGGTTGAATGATGAGTTCACAACAAGGCAGAGAGAGACAAAACAAAGAAGACAACAACAAACAAAACAATGTAAGTAACTATTTATTGATTGATTACTTAATCGGTGTCCTGACACCCTTGGTTGCTCGTCGCTTCTTTAGAGTCAACCTTCCTTTTCGACGTTCGCCTATCTCTCTGCTAAAGTTTTTGAATGATTTGAACAGTTTCCGATTCCGAGTCTTTTGAATTTATTTATTGGGATAAATAAACGAGACACTCTAATGAAGCCATTACAAAGTATAGCGTTGAACGGGGAGTGTCTCGTTTATTTATCGCAATGAATAAATTCAAAAAGCTTGGAAGCTGCTCAAATTATTCAAAAACTTTAGCACAGCTGATACGTTTTAAAAGTGATGATTTGCGTGACACTTATCATCAAGGGAGCTTCGAAGTAAACTTCTTTCATTTTAATATCAACAATTTATTTCCAGATGTTTAGTTTGGAGCTCCCTTGATGATAAGTGTCACGTAAACTGAATTTTGCAAAACGCAGAATTTGCTTAGGCCAAAACGCCAAAGCTCTGGTTTGGAGGTCGAGGCACATTTGTCCTTTGAAGATTAATATTTCAACGCTAAAAGCACCAATATCCACAAACAAGGTATCAGTGTTCAAGTTGACTATAGAGGTATGTTTTNACAGGAAATACTGACATCTGATAGGCTAGATTTTAACCGCAAGTAGCTTGAGCCATTTTTATATGCTTAGATTGTCTTTAAGTTTACTTTGAGAGTGGATCTAGGCTAAAGTAATAGACCGTTTAGCGATTCTACAAAACAATCTGGATCGGACGATATTGTTATACATTTATAGAAATCTGAGAAATTTTTGAATGTGCAAACAGGTCCTTGACCTCAACTCTAGCGCAATCGTTAATTGAATATTTCGTATAAAAATGCACAAAAATGTCGCTCGTCCAGCATAGGTTCCATACCTTTAAAAAGGTTGGTGTAAAATTATATGACCAATTTAATTGAATGGCTTGAAATGGATTTTTAGCTACTTTGCTATAATTCTACCGTTCGACTTTGCAGAGATCTTCAATATTTTCAGAATTAGACGGTTTTTCTTACAAACTTTAAAACATCGTAATTTCTAAACTTTTTGAGGAAACATGGAATAATTTTCAAGGAAACCATGGTTTATGAATGTCTGCAATATGGTATCAAGTGCAAGTCGTTCAGTCTTCTAATTTACGATTTAGAAAGTTGGTGACGTCACGTCCTCAAAAGAGTTGAAATATAAAATACCCTGTAATTTTGAAAAACATTCAAGATTTCAGAAAAGTCCAGCGGTAGAATATAGCAATGTAGCAAAAGTTTTTTTCAAGCCATTCAATTCAAAGAAATAGGTCATAGAATTTTTACATCGACCTGCTTAAAGTTTTTTAAAGATTTGGAACCCATGTTTCCTGTGGGTGAGTAAATGATTAACATTACCTAAGAAAACAAATAAAGCCAGAAGCATGAAAATAATAAGTAGTTGCTATGCAACATACCCAACAGTTGTCATAGTGATGAAAGCCCACCAAGCTCCATTCGCGACTCCTCTAAAGAAATGTCCGTTGCCTAGTTCGGCTGGATTATTATTGTGATCCTACAATAACAAGAGAGAAAGTAATTCGTATGATTTTGAAGAAGAAGAAGATGTTTCGTAGAAGATCTTCTGGGAGATTTATGAACTTGCGCCAGTAGTTTTGAAAGAAAAGAAAGGACGATTTGTTTCGAATAGCTCACAGCTGGATAGCTGGATGATGTTTGGTCCAGCAGGCAGCATTTTTGGTCTTTATTTTTTACCAATAGTATTGAAGATTTTGAATTGCTTGCTGTTGGGTCCTATTACAAACATCCGGTCAAGCGAGGTCACACACGGCTCATGACTAATTAATGAGGAGGTGCTTGGAACAAGTCGTCATTTCTGTTCCTTTCAAGAAAGAAGAATTGGGCTATTTGAGAAATTAACTAATTGTCGACCAGTGTGATTTCTCAAACGATGTGCTGTTCACCATCATAAGAAAGTAACTGTATTTATTCAAACTTACCGCGAACCAAATGAGCATGCCAAATAACACCACGAATATTGCCATAACTAACCACAGTGGATATGATGAGAAGATAACTTTCATGATTTTGCCTGCTTTAGGAACCTTTGTTTGATCAAGGACGACTAATACAGAGCCAGCCCCATCGATTAACTGTACATATTGGTAATGTCCTTCTAACACGGTAACAATTTTGTTGGAAACCACAGGAAAGTGTATTTCGACGTCATCCGACAACTGCAAAAAGAGCAGAAGAATGTGTTACTTTGTTCGATGCAAATACATCGGAGGGAGGGTGGAAACATCTTTTGGATGAGAAGGTCAGGGGCACAAGGACAGATTTTCTAACACAATAATATCAGTTGCTGTTGATTGACACCGCAATTCAAAGCGATTAGCGATTGCAGACAAAAGAATTCTGTCAACCAATAATTCAAAACAAACAAACAAAGAAGCTAAACTTGCTTTGAGACCAGTCGGGCAAACTGTCGCCTAGTCCACGCGAAAGGTGATTTTTAAGACAAGTCATGACTTTATAACGAAAGAAGAAGGATGAATCTAAAGATCTGCCTCACAGATTTTATCCATGTGATTCAGAAGCCGAGCAGAAGGTATTGCAATTCTCGTATATTTAAGGCATAAATAAAACAATTACTACTCAGCTTCTGAATCTAATAAACAAAATCTGCGAGGCAGATCTTGAGATTTGCCGAAGAAACGAATTGGCGAATTAAATTGCATCCATAAAACATGAAACACCAAAAGTTTTTCTGACTCAACCCAACCTCGTTCCCAAGGGTATCTGTTGTTGTCAACATGAGGCTAGAGACCTCAACAGAGACCTTAATGTAGGCGTTAAGGCGTTGCAGTTTACGGATTGACACTGCAGGTTTTTTCGAGCACCTCCAGGGGTAACGTATATGTACGATCCTGAAAAACCTTCTAGGGTTTTTCTCAGCACCTTTATTTATTTGAGTGTGGGTACGAGGTTGGACTCACCCAGTACTTCAACTAACCTTTCTTTTTAAGTCTTCTTCTGAAATCCTTCTTGGGCTATGTCCATTTCTACTTCGATCATAATGCAACACAGGGTATCCATAAGCCTTGCAATAGCCACATACACTTTTTACCATTCTGGCGATTAACGTAGGAAATATGCCAGCATGCTGATTCCCCTGTAGATAAACAAAGGGCTTCTTTTCGTACCAAGCTGAATATATGTTTTTTCTGCAACGGCAGGTCCCTGTGGAGGAGAAGGTTACATCACAATTAGAGCTACTGAAAAACTAGTCCAAGGTTTTGAGTACAACTAAGCTCTGAATTGATATCCTAAGCAGCAAAGATGGGGTACTGGGGCTCTTTCAAAGAATTAATTTGTTTTAATATCTTTCGACAGAGCAGCTAACGACAGGTCCAAGGCAACTTCATTATGTGTGGGCCCTACTACTCATTTTTATCAACATCAATATCAGCGAGACCAATTTCAGAATAGGTCCGGTTCTGCAATAGCCGTCGTTTACGTCGGCCCAAGAGCAGTTACTTTCCATAATTTTCGAAGGGCTGTTCGAGATTCTAAACATGCCAAGACAAAGTGTTGCAAGCTGAATGCTAAGGGAAAAAAGAAACATTTTTCAAAATCAGTTATGCAACTGAAAATAATTTAGCTTCAGTATCAAATATTCAACTTCTATAAAAAATGGGAATATAATTTCATTTAACGACACTTACTTCCAATATATTCCGAACTCGCAACACCAAACCCAGCAGCCATGTGTATAGAAATAACAGTGTTCACTTTGAGGCCAGAAATTCTATGGTGCCTCTCACTGGCAGACAGAGAAATTTCTTGCATCTCGTTATGAATTCTTTCTTCAAAACCTGTTTGCATGACTTTGTATCCAAGGTTTATTTCAAAGATTCTTCCATTCATTTTATCACTTGGGATTGGATACCAATGAACATCAACGTGATTCTCAGAAATGAAGCTGTCTACTGTGATATTTTGTGGAGCGGCTGAAGGGACTGCAAAACAAAGAAGATTACAATTTATGGCTAAACAGGTTATCGACAGTCTGTGCTACACTATGACTGCGTTCACACGATACCGGCACAATTTGAAAACGGCATGAAAATGTTACGGATAAACAGCATACTTTTACCTTCACAATTTGAAAACGGCAGAATTTGAAAACGGAACTCTAACCGGCAAAATTTGAAAATGACATCGAGTAAACACTAAAAAGTGACGAAAACAGAATATTTTTCAACGCTTTCGAAACGAGGCTGATTGAGATAAATTTCTTTGTTGTCAAAATCCAGCCTCTTTGTTGCAGAGATTGCAAAGAGATTGGTATCGTCGAATTTTCTATTGCTTTCATATTGTGCCGGTATCGTGTGAACACAAGCTAAAATTTTGATACCGTCACATTTTTTGCCGTTTTCAAATTGTGCCGGCATCGTGTGAACGTAGTCTATTTCTTGACATGACATTTGTTCAGCTGATAATGGAATGATCACAATGCTACTTTATTAAAAAAAGCACAAAAACGCACAGATGATTACCAGACTGATTTCTTTGTGTATATTAAGCTTTTAACTTGATTATCAATTTCAGGAGGAAAAGACATATTATCGTTGGAGAGTCAAAGGATGAAGAAAAATCTCAAGTCGAGTTTTGGTGATTTTTCAAACGTGGGGACTTTTTTGAGACACCCGGTAGTTAAAGAAGCAAGGGCGTTTTTGGGCTGTGAATTGCCATGAAAAATTAATTACCTTCTTCCGCAGTTTCAACTAACGTCCACGTTGCAATACCCTCACCACCTTGAGTCACACCAGTGATCTCCAGCTCATATTTCGTAAAAACATTCAGCTCCTCCAAAGTGCAATATCTTTCCACCCCAGGCACTGTAAAATTATACCACACTCCTTCAAAACTGTCATTCGTCATACGCCTCTGGTATACTCTGTATCTCATGTTGTATGAGAGTAATTCGCCATGGTGATGCTCACGTGGAATGCCTTTCCAATCACAAAAGATTTTTGTAGATGACATTGGTATGCATTGGAACTCTTGAGGGGGCTTCGTGGGCACTGAAATAATTGGATAAAATCGAAATTGGGCAATAGTATGATCAAACAATGAATAATTTCATTTCATGTTATACTTTTTGCAAATGGTAGCAAACATATCAGTCAAGCGACTGCATTGCAGAGGGTCATCTTAAGATACTTAAATTAGTTTCCAACTAAAAATCACAACTCAATATTGCAGATAATTTAAATCCCATTGAAAAACATAGTTAGAATATTTAAAAGAGAAATAGGGGAGAATCATTTGACTGACAGGATTTTCTGATTAGCACCATGATACGAGAAACAACTCTGCCCCGGTAGTTGTTTCTAGAAGAGGAACTTCATGGTCAAAATTTGCAACCGGACAAGGAGAGTCCCCATCAGAGACTAGTAAAGCATTCAAAGTCTGTCTCAAATTAGATGTCACGTGAGATTTGCGATAACGCAGAATTGCTCATGCAAAACTCTTCAATTGGTTTTATTCGCGGGCATTTTCACGTGACATCTAATTTGACACAGACTTTTGTAACGATTTACCACCCAATCAATCAATCACTCACTCCATCAAGCAATCAATCAATCAATTAATCAATTAATCATGTAACCCATCAAACAATTAACAAACAAATTAATCTATCAACCACTCAAGCAATCAATCAATTAATCAAGCAGTCCACCAGTCCCCCAGTCAAGCAATCATTAAATCAATCATTCAACGAAGGAATCATCAAAATCAAGCAATCAATTAAGCAATCAAGTTATCAAACAAAGGACCATTCATTCATTCATTCATTCATTCATTCATTCATTCATTCATTCATTCATTCATTCATTCATTCATTCATTCATTCATTCATTCATTCAAAAATCAACAATCAACAATCAACATTCATCAACCAACCAATCAATCAATCAATCAATCAATCAATCAATCAAAAGCCAAACAATTAATCTATAAATTGATACTAGAATTACATACCTCCTTGCAATGTGTAGCAATCATAATAATCACTTGGAATACCAAGAAATAATCGTGTCATTGCAGTGACTCTGAACGTGTACAAAGTATAAGGATCTAAATGCTCGACATCAAGTGATGTTGTATTTAATGGCGTTGCTATCCTTGTCGATGCAAGAACATCAGTACTTGCAGCCCTTTTGTATGTTANATTCAATCAAAAATCCACAATCAACAATCAACATTCATCAACCAACCAACCAATCAATCAATCAATCAATCAATCAATCAATCAATCAATCAATCAAAAGCCAAACAATTAATCTATAAATTGATACTAGAATTACATACCTCCTTGCAATGTGTAGCAATCATAATAATCACTTGGAATACCAAGAAATAATCGTGTCATTGCAGTGACTCTGAACGTGTACAAAGTATAAGGATCTAAATGCTCGACATCAAGTGATGTTGTATTTAATGGCGTTGCTATCCTTGTCGATGCAAGAACATCAGTACTTGCAGCCCTTTTGTATGTTACTATGAATCCAGTTACATTGTACGAAGCACTGTTAAGATAGGAATTGAAAGACGCCCATCGAAGACGTATTGTAGATTGACTTAGCGCCTCTCCAATTAGTGACTGTGGAGGTGAAGGAACTGTAAATAAAAGAGACTCACTGATTAGCACATAATATACCGGGTTTGTCAAAAAAGTTGAAACGTTGCAAGCCTGTAGCTTTTTAGCTACTCGTCAGATTCCTTAATACTGATAATAGACCATTTTGACATTTAGAAAAAGGGTCTGGGGAGAGCAATATTTTTCTGGTAAATTGCTGCCACGGTTTCTATTTCTTTGTGTCTGCCATTTACCAGAAAAATATTGCTCTCCCCAGACCCTTGTCTAAATGTCAAAATGGTCTATTGTTGTCTGGCTAATTCTAATTTCAAAATTTCGAACATCGGCCTCTTTGAAAATGGGCGCGATGGTGGGACGAGCTTCGGCAGATTTCAAACCGTTGTGAAGATGAGAATTTTTTGGCGTCCGTTTTGAATAATTTCACGGAGGAAAGCAGAAACAAATGTCTTCTGTACGAAGTTTAAGAGTTGGGGAATATTTTGATGCAAAGAACTGGGCGTTTAATGCAAAATTCATCAAGATTCAGCGAGGACAAAACTGTTATTAAATTTTGGCAAGTGGATAAGCTTCGTTCCTTGTTATTCTTATTATTACTGTATACTACTGTACTGTTACTGTACTGTACTACTGTACACATGTATACAATACAATACAATACACAAGCAATAATGTTGCGTTATTGCAATACAACAACAGCAACAGAGTAGTTGTATTGAACTGAATAGCCTATGGTTTTCATAGCTGCAAGCAGCAGGAAGAGTCGATGAGTAGAGATCAGATTTAAACATGAATCCTCCATATATATACGCGATTGGGCCTCCTGTGGGCTGGCCGCCTCAATGAACAGTTAGATTATAAGATTATAAGAGGAATTAGCTTTGGAGCTCGTTAGACCTACCGTCAACAGCAGTAACATTTGAGAATCCAACAGGCATTGATCCCAGCAATTTCTTTTCATGAAGAGCTGTTGCAAGAACGACTAACTCTGTTGAACTTATTTCCGCGTATGTTACTGTGAAGCATGAAACAACACTGCCATTTCTATGGGAAGTGCAAAAATTTAAAACATTGAAATCCACAGGGTGTCGAAAGAATTGTGCCCCATTTGTCCGGCTAGTCCGGCAGCCGCGGCTGCTATTTAGGGGCGTGTCCCGTTCTTTATAAAGTTGCATAGGATATGTTGAATTTAGAGTTTGAGACCTTGTTTGAGTCAATCTGGCATGTGGTTGCTGATTTGCTGGTCTTTCAAAATTAACTTGATTTTGACATTGTTCGAGAACAACGGAACCGCTGTTTTTAAAGCAAATACTTATTTCCTGTGCCATAAATTAGCAACCGCTTGTCGGATTGGCCCAAACAAGGCCTCAAACTCCAAGTTGAAGCCTATCCTATGCAACTGTATAAAAACGGGACAATGAAGTTATAGCTCCTCCACAGCAGCCGCACAAACGTGGCACAATTATTTTTGGGACACCCTTTACCCTGGTCATCATTTCTCAAAACGAAAAAAAGAACATTTCTCAAACAAGATGAAAATAGTTTCAGGTAATTNGATTTGCTGGTCTTTCAAAATTAACTTGATTTTGACATTGTTCGAGAACAACGGAACCGCTGTTTTTAAAGCAAATACTTATTTCCTGTGCCATAAATTAGCAACCGCTTGTCGGATTGGCCCAAACAAGGCCTCAAACTCCAAGTTGAAGCCTATCCTATGCAACTGTATAAAAACGGGACAATGAAGTTATAGCTCCTCCACAGCAGCCGCACAAACGTGGCACAATTATTTTTGGGACACCCTTTACCCTGGTCATCATTTCTCAAAACGAAAAAAAGAACATTTCTCAAACAAGATGAAAATAGTTTCAGGTAATTACAAGTATCAGGTTTTTCCGCAGTTGCAGTTCTTAGCAAGAGTTTTTAAGAATCATCGATGGCCTGGTTGATTGTCTGATAGTATATTTTATACGAGCAATTTATTCCATTTGTGACGTATGTTGCAATGTTAACAACTATCTACGTATCAAAGGTATACAGTTCACAAAAATGTTGAATGTCTCGAGAAATAAAATAAGCCTTTTGCAAGAATATGCAACATCAAAAACTTAGTCTAGTCTACACTTTAGCGGACCAGCTTTCAATATCGGCACTTTATGTGTCATGGGGTAAGGGTTAGGGTTAGGTTTTGGAAGGTTGGTTTTAGTTAGGGCTATTTAGGGTTTAAGTTAGTGTTAGTTAGGGTTAGTTAGGGTAAGTTAGGGTTAGTTAGGGATAGTTAGGGTAAGGTAGGGTTTAGTTAGGGTTAGTAGGGTTATCTGGTAAAATTCGTTCCTGAGAGGTATGACATAGATCTGGTCCGCCAAAGTGCAGTCGTTCCCAAACTTATTCATATATTGAGTATATTTCACAAAAAGAGATACATTACTTTGGCTTACTTCGTATTTTAGGCATATAATTACAGAGCCACTGTTCATCCTTTTGGTAGGGGCGGGGGGGGGGCTAGGAGCACTAGAAGGGATAAACTACTTTCAAGATACAACACCCATACCTGAAGTAGAGGACATTAAGGCCAAGGACGACATTCGATTTCTTGTAGATTGCTTTTAGCTGAAAGAAATGATGGAACTACATCAATCCAAATTTCGCAAAGATTTGAGGGCAATAAATCTTTTGGATATTCTACAAAAGAGCGACATTTTTGTAAATTTTCATTCAAAAGCATCTTTCAAATCTTTAAAAAGGTGGGTGTAACATTCTTTTACATTTTTTCATAATTAAATGGCTGGAAAGTAACTTAGGGCACTTTGCTATCAATCTGCAGTGGAAATTTGTTGATATCTTGTTTATTTTCAAAATGGCGGCATTTATAAAAGTTTTTGAAAGAATTCATGAAAATTTTTGAAAAAATTAAAATCATCGTAAATCCTAAATAAATAGAGGAAAAATGATACAATCTTCAAGAAAACTATAGTTTATGAAGGTCTACAATATGGTGGCAAGCAAAAATCTGTTGCTCTTCTGGTTTAGGATTTAGAAATTTGATGGTGTCACAGCCTCAAATATAATAAATGCCGCCATTTTGAAAATAATCAAGATATCAAAAAATTTCCACGGCAGATTTACAGGAAAGTACCATAAGTTCCTTTCAAGCAATTTAATTCAAAGAAAAATGTATAAGAATTTTACACCCACCTTTTTAAAGATTTGAGCCCTATGCTTCATTCAAAAGGTTTAACTGAGCGGCGAAAGAGCCTCTATCACAGTTCTGCACATTCGAAAATTCATCAGATTTCTCCAAAATGTATAAAGATATCACCCGATCCATAAAGATATCACCCGATCCAAACTCTTTTGTAGAATAACTGAAAGGTCTATCATAGGTTTACATTCAATCCCAATAAAGGTTGGGCTGATAACAGCAGCGTTACGTCATCAGTTATTGTCATTGTTATGAAAAGACACTTAAAACTACGTTCACACGATGCCGACACATTTCGAAAACGGCATGAAATTTTTACAGATAGGCCTCCCGTTTACAGAAAAACAGCAACGGAACTCTAACCAGCACAATTTGAAAACGGTGTCGTGTGAACACTCGAAAATAATGAAAACAGAACATTTTTCAAAGCTTTCAAAACAATGTTGATGGATTTTATTTGGCCTATATACGAATTTCTCGTGGTCAAAATCCAGCCTCTTTGCCGCAGAGATTGCAAAGAGATCGGTACCATGGAATTTTCTATGGTCTTCAAATTATGCCGGTATCGTGTGAAGTGTGAACGGTAGCCAAAATTTTGGTACCGTCACATTTTTAGCCGTTTTCAAAATGTGCCGGCATCGTGAGTATTAAAGTAAGTTACCCCAAGATCACTATCATTGTTTTCAGCTACGTACGCGTATAATAACGATAAACCTCAAAACTTACGCTGCTGAAGATCTTAGCTTCTAAAGACTTGAAAGCAACGGAACCACGTTGGAGCAGACCTTTTGAAAATGTCTCGTCTCTGAAAGTGGCTTGTCACATTGACTAATGCATCTGGAAAATAAAAATAGACATCTAGCAAAAACGGCAAAGGCTTCGTAAGATTTGAAATTTGTTTTTACAAATCCCAAACTTTCATAAGCCTGATGATTTAAATTAAGTTGTTAAATTTTCAAATCTAAACGAAGTACAGTCATTTATTTCTTTATTCTTGATAAAGTGCATCCCCCTTTCTGTTATGTAAAGGCTTATTCTCTCAGGACACAGGGCATAAGACACACTTCATAAACTGTAAGACATGAGACATAAGTCATCAGACATGAATCATAACACTAATTATATTTAAAACATAAGTTTCAGCTTACTTGCACAAAGGTGAGTATTACATGTCTTCAATTCTTCATTTGCTCCATTGCAATCTTTGCCTCCATACTTAGGCACTGGCGAGTTGCAAAATTTGATACGGTTTCTTGTACCATTGTTACACGGCTTGTCACAAAGGGACCATTGACTCCAGTTGCTCCATTGTCCGTCAACTGAAAAAATCAAGGGAAATTGTGAGGAGCAGAAAATATTTTAAATATGCCATATTCCCAGTAGCTATGTAATGCAAAGCTCCTGGTGTTGTCTAATGCCCTGGGGGGCGGGGAAAAATTTACTGTCAAATGCCTGGGGGCGGGGAATATTTTTTGAGCAAATATCCGGGGGTATCCCGGGGGAAGGTCAGGGTAGGAATTGAATGAGACGTTACTCGAGTACCTGTGCCAAGTAAAACTGTGCCAAGGATTTGTTTTATCAAAATAAATAGTTTCTTAAGTTATATTTTCCCAGTACTGGAGTTTCTTAATTTTCTGGCGATCTGAGCGTTGAGCTTCTTAGAAATGGTTTCTTATAAAAAAAATACGTGTAGATTGGATAATTCCTGATAAACCATAAGGTCAGATTGAAAGTTCAGTGGAAGTACTGATATGCCATTTCATCATAAGCGTAATTTCTGATTCAGCATTGCAAAGATTTTAGCATAATAAAAATCTTTCTTAAAAAATTATCTTTTTACCTGGGCAAATGTGAAGATTACACTCTTCTGTCCTAGCAGCGTCGCCATCACATTGCATTCCACCAAATCGAGGTTCTGGTTTTATACAAGATCGATAAGACAATTTTAAGCCTCCATTACATGTGCGGTCACAGAGAGACCAAGTTGACCACTCCGTCCATCCTCCATCAACTAGAGATGTAAATAAAACCGTTATTACTTAACACCGCCTGATTATATCGAGGGTAATATAAAGAATGATTAAACCATGGGCGGTAGATGTTTGGATTGCTTTTTGAAAAATGTTGTCGTCATAGGTTGCGGTTATTAAGATTAAATTAGCTGCGATGTTTTTAGTGCGGCTTCCTGTTATTTTGTAGCCATTTGACGGTTGACCTGGCAGACGCTAATCTGCCCATCGACTAATCTAAAGTCGATGGGCAGATTAGCGTCTGCCGGGTCAACCGTCAAGTGGCTACAAAATAAGAGGAAGCCACTCTAAAAACGTAAGATAACAAAAGATGATTAAAAACAATACAAAATACTAAACTGAGATTAATATTACGAGGGTTGTTGAGCTTTTCCGACCTTTCCTAGAATAAAATATGAACAACCAATGATAGTTACCTGGACAAGGGCTATTGATACACTCAATAGTTTCCGACAATGGTTTTGCATCCTCGACTTGATTTATGGCTTCACGAAATCGAGATTTTGTTCCATTGTTACAGGTCGTAGAGCATTCTCCAAATATAGACCATTGACCATATTTGGTGTAGTTTATTGGTGGTGCTGTGGTGATAAAAAGAAGGGAATCAAAGCATGTATAAGCCTTTAATAAAAATAGCCGTGCGAAGACCTTGATTTTGATTCTTGGAGAACAAAGGAACCGCTGTTTTTGAAGCAACACTTATTTTGACTTTCTTATGCCATAAATCAGCAACTACTTGTCCAATTGGCTAAAACAAGGTCTCAAATTGCAAGCTGAAGCCTGTTCTATGCAACTCTATAAAAACGGGACAATTTAAGTTACAGCTCCTCCACAGCAGCCGCACAAATGCGGCACAATTATTTTTGGGATACCCTCTACCCTGGTCATCATATCGAGAAAAACAACACTTCTCAAACAAGATGACAATAGTTTCAGGTAATTACAAGTATCAGGTTTTTCCACAGTTCCTAGAAAATAGGCCGTGACACGTGCTGAGCTATATTTGGGTAGCTGATATACGTCAACAGGAAATGCGGATATCTGATAGGCTAGAAGTTGATCGCAAGTGGCTTGAGCCACTTTTATATGCTTCGATTCCCTTTAAACAAGGATCTCAATTTCTATCAAACTGAGGAATTTTAATTGGGGGCCTATTCATTATCAGCCATCTGAACAATATAGAATAATTTGAAAAAGTTTGATTAGCACTTTGCCTTTTAATCAAAAGTCGATTCAATGAACCAGATGATACTTTAGGTAATACGAATTTTGAAACCTGTTAATGCTTTTGCCACCCCCAGTATAAGAAGAAGAAACCCTTGCATATTTGAAAGCCCATCGATGCACTACTCGACCCATTTCACCGTCGAATCACATGCATATAGCTAAGTCAGCCAAAGACTTGCCCCAAGTCTATTACCTGAAGTCCGTCTGACCGATCCCTATCCCACAGTTCATGGATCCGCAAATCCAACATTCCTTTCCGGAGTGTTGGAATTGCGGATCCGGGAACTGTGGGAAAGGAATCGTTCAGATGGGCATCAGGAAATAGACTTGGGGCAAATCTAAGTCAGCCATTTTTCCTGTAAGGAAACGAAAAAACTTCAGACTAGTTGATTTTGAGTATGCTTTCAACTGTCAAATTCTATTTGCTTTTGGCGTACCTCGTATACCATTGAATATCAATGCTGATAATCTTGAAGCCATCTTACCTGTTACCTGTGCGGTCGGTGATGGGGAAGGCTTGTACGCAATCGAAGTGGATGCAGTAAGAAGACCTTGCATTGTACCAGGCCGCGATTTAGTTGCTTTAGGGCTGATAGTTGTACGACTTCTCGTTATGGAACTCTGCTTTTGCTTCTTAAGCGTTGCAGCCGTAGGTTGCGGAGCCTTTGTTTGCTGCTGTGCACTTTCAAGCTGCGCAAGGAACGATAAAGTAGGTGAAGGCAGTGTGGTGAAAATCGCATTTGAACTCTTTAGATTCTCGGTACTCGGCTCGGCAGATTCGGCGAGTGAAAGAGTAATCTCCGAGCTCAGCTGTGCAATATCGGTAATTGGTAGCGAGCTATCACTTTTAGGTTCAGCTGTAACAGAACTGAGAGCAATATCTGAGCCCTCGATTGTCGTTATCGGAGAACTGCTTGCTCTGTCAACGCTCGACAACGGTGATACTGAATGAGTAAGACTGGGCAGCACGTCAGAGCTGAAATGCACCGAAGTAGATAATTGTGAAGTTTTTTGACTGTGTGGTTGTGTAATCGAAGCATATGAGGCCGCTACTACTGGTGTTGGAAGATTTCTCAAGTTACTTGCTAGTGATGTCACGCTTTGTGATACAGGTGAAACTGCAAACAAAAGAGAAATATCACATTACCAGAAATATCCTCCAAGGGTAATTTTTGCAACGATTAAATTAATATTATATTTTGGGCATTTTAATATCGTTCTGAATGCAGCCAACAAACAGGAAAAGTGTACGTCTAAATCGTTGCTACTGATTCACAAATGTACTCTCCTTACACTCTGCTAGAATCATAAGGAACTACACTAAAATACTTTCGTCCAGCATTGCATCAGAATTTTAGCTACGAAGAAAAAACAGCGATACAAAATCTCTATCACTTCAAAGTACGGCAATATTACATAAAGATTCTTGCAATGCAAAGCTGTGGTCTTAAGATTTTTAGGATAGACATGTACCAACAAAAAACAAAAAAGACGACAGGCCACAATATTCTTCTTCCATGGTAGCATTCCCTCCACAATATTCATTAGAAACATTCAGATTTGCACCCAGGAGATAACAGGATCTTGTACGGGTTCTCGTGCTATTCCAGCTAGAATTGGTACACTCAGACGACCACAAAGACCATTGTGTCAAACTTGTGCTGAATGGGACCATTGAAATTAAATAAAATGAACCTTTGTAGTTTTCAATCAGCAGCAATTTCTAGACTGCGTTCACATGATACCGGCACAGTTTGAAAACGGCATAAGCTTCTGAAGGACAGGCACACAAAAAGCACACGAAAATGCCACATTTTTACCGGCACAATTTGAGAACGGCACAATTTGAAAACGGCGTCGTGTGAACACTCAAAACGATGAAACGGAACATTTTTCAACGCTTTCAAAACAAGGTTGATTGATTCTTTAGGGCGAGATAAATATCTTTGTCGCGTCAAAATCAAGCCATTTTTTGTCGGGGAGTTGCAAAGAGATTGATAGTGACAACTTTGTATCGTTTTCAAATTGTGCCGGTATCGTGTGAACGCTAGCTAAGATTTCGCTACCGTCACATTTTTTGTCGTTTTCAAATTGTCCCGGTATAGCGTGAACGTAGTCTTAGATTTGCTAAAACATTCAAAATGAAAGAAAAAGTACCCCGTACGCCAAAATGAATTTCACATTCTTGACAGTCAACTGCAAGGAAATTTTAGATTTTCCTCCGTTTCCCAACTTTTAACAGACGTAGAAATAAATAAATGGACAAATAAATAAACTTAGAAGTATAACTGGGGTTTTTATTGTACCACTAAAGGCTGGTTCCCATTGCGCGATGAACTATCATCGCTTTCCTCATCACCAATTTTTCAAATGCGATGAAAATTCACTCTTGCAATAGGAACGACCATTGACTGTAAAGCCTGATTCACACTGGTCGTGAAAATCAGGCTTTGCAGTCAAAGGTCGTTCGTTCCCAGTGCAAGATGAATTTTCATCGCATTTGAAAAATTGGTGACGAGGAGAGCGATGATAGTTCATCGCGCAGTGGGAACCAGCATTTTGTTGCCAAAATACCAGCCCAAAAGTTATTTGAGCTCTCAGGCAGACAGTTTCGTCGTAGTTGGTTGCCAAAAAATGAAGTTTATTTTGGCACATCCCGTAGGTAAACAATCAAAGCACAAGATTACAGGGTAAAAAATCTTCACATGAATGGGTTATTACGAAGGACTTTGCAGTGGTCGGGCTTCACACATATACAGGGTGAGTCAAACAAGGTATCCACTGTTTGAAAAATCGTACTGCAAAACTATTAAATTGGTTTCGAAAAATAACAAATCCATCGCCTGACTGAGGCTTTAATTCACTTTTTAGTTTTTGTTTTTGTAAGTTACAATACACGGTTTAAAGTATGGCTAAGGATTTCACCAAAATTGCTTTCCCTGGTGCTTGGTTAGAATTATTATTAATTATTATTAAACATCTATTTAAAGTAGCCTAGAAAAAAATGAATAGCTAAATTAGAGCTAATTAAGGCCTACTATTTACAATATACACAATATACAATCAGATAAAAAATGTTACAGGACAAAAAGAGTTAAAAATCTATCCTGTTAGAAACCCAACTTTTGGGATATATATTTTGCAGAGCCTACAGTTGCATTTTTCACCATTCCAACATTTAATTTGTTTTTTGAAGATAGGAAGGCTGTTTGATTGTTTTATTCCTTGCGGTAAAAACTGCCACAGCTTATTTCCAAGGTAAGTAATGGACTCAACTCCAAAGGACGTAGTTCGTACTTTTGGAAGTTGAGCGTCATCGCCATGCCTTAGACTGTAGCTAATGTTTTGCTGCATGAAAATATCCTTCATGAATGGTGGATTCAGACTGCATTTTGTTTTATAAATTTCAGTCATGAGCAACTGTAGGTTTCTTACATGTATTGGCACGGAAAGACGTCGTTAGCGCTATTTAGTTCACTTTTCAATTATTAGAATAGCAAAACACGGTTTTTTTGGCAACGGCATTGCATTATAATGAAAAGTAAACTCTTCCAAGTTGAATGACATAATGGCTACAATCTGCCACGCACGGAAATTGAAAATAGCGCTCGATATATCAGGAATGAAGATGAACAAGGAAGGCTCCATGTATCATATACGTAAATCATATTATTAATTCAGAGTCTCCTACAGCCCGAGGACTTACATTTCGCATACTGAATAGTCAACGCAGCTGCTATACTTGGAATCCACTCATATGCATACATTCTCTTGTATCCCTGTGTGATATCACTAATGCTTATTATGATTGGTCCAGAACCGTTCCAGTATGGTCCAGAAATCACTTCTTGCACCACTGGTCCCAAATTTGGGACACGTTCATCTGGCCCACGAGCTCCGTCTCCTCTAGCGCCAAGTGATGTCCACAGCAAACCGGATGTGTAATTATATCCGGTGAAATTACACGTTAGAAAATCTACGATTAAAATTGGAAAATTTGAAAGTAGAAGACTTTGCAAGTCAGCAATTAAAATCATTTTGATGTAGGAAAAGAACGTAAAGTCTGCAAGATGATATGGCCTCGTCGATATTATAGACAGAATACACGAGTCTTAATTTTAGGCATTGAATTGAATGATGGCTATGGCTTCAAACTGAGACTCATGACAATACAGCTTCAAAACAGAGACTACTTAGGCCGAATGCGCCAGATTTCAGGCGAAACCAATCAAATCTCGACTTTCTTAATAAGGTTAGACCACGTGCCTATTCTTAGCGTTTGATTGGCTGATTAGATCAAAGTTCGACTTTTCGAAGCGAAGCGACGTTCGAAGCGACGTTCGACTTTTCTTTCGACGTTCAAAGGAAAGAAGATGTTCGATTTTTCTTTAGATTTTAGGCTAGAATAGGATGAAACGTCGAATTTTACATGTGTCGAATATAATAGAAGAATAGACCTTTTTACTTGCCAGAAAAGAGGTTTGGATCATACGTCCAAATCTGGTAAATTTTGTGAAGGAAACAAAATCATGACCCCCGTTCTCTGTAGAAACACTGCTAGCTGCGGCCTGAAGTTCCTTCGGATCTCGGAACACTTTTCAGAAAATAAATCAACGATAACTTTACTCAAATTGAGTTACGAATCTTTCAGTTTGTACACAGGCAAGTTTTATTTGCCTTCTAGCCTTGTTTCTCGTTGTTTTCGTTCATTGTTAGCTGATTTTGCTAACAAAAGTGCGAGCATGCAAGGGTTTCATTTTGCGAGTTAGCGATTCGAAGTTTGCTGTTTTCAACCGTCGTATTCAAATGAAAAGATTGAAATTCATAACAATGAACGAAAACAACGAGCAAAAGGTCAGAAGGCGAATCAAACTTGCCTGTGTATGAACTGTAACATTCGTAACTCAATTTAAGCCAAGTTATCTGTGATTAACTCTCTCAAAAGTGTTCTGAGATCCGAAGCAACTTCATGCCACAGCTAGCAGTGTTTCTACTTAGAACGGGGGTCGTGCTTTTGTTTTCTTTCTCAAACTTTACCAGATTTGGACGCTCGATCCAAGCCCCTTTTCTGGCAAGTAAAAAGGTCTATTAACTACATGTAAAATGCGGACGTTTGACTTGAATTTTATGCATGTGCTGGATTTAAGTCGACCTAAATTCATTTATGCGATAGGGCTAGTCGCATTATGTGACGTCAGTCGAATATAATGCAGTTACATTCGACACTTTTAAATGCGACGTTTGATCCTAATCTGTTTGGTCGTGAGTCCTTGCATGAGAGAAAATAAAAACATCAGACTAAAAAAAACATTGAAAGAATACAAGGAATCACGTCGTCAGTCTACATTCCAAAGATAGCATAGCATAGCATAGCATAGCATAGCATAGCATAGCATAGCATAGCATAGTATAGTATAGGATAGTACCGGGTGTCCCAAAAAAAAGTATACAGATTTGGTCAACCGTAACGATCAGAATTTAGCATGAATCAATCCGAAATCATTTTTAAAAAACATTACTCAGTAGTTAGCTTGAACATAGATATCTTGTTTGTTGACATTGGTGCTTTGAGAGTAGAGATATAAATCTTAAAAGGACAAATTTGCCTCCACCTCCAAACTAGAGCTTTGGCGTTTTGCCTCCACTTCCAAACCTAAAAGCTCTGGTTTGGAGGTGGAGGCAAATTTGGACTTTCAAGATTAATATTTCAGCTCTCAATGCACCAATATTAAAAAACAAGGTATTTATCTTCAGGTTAACTATCGAGGATTACTATAAAAATTATTAGGGATTTATTCGACCTAAATTCTTGTCGCTAGCCCAGATAAAAACTGTTTCGTTTTTGTTTTGGACACCCGGTATGATAGTATAGCCTAACTTGCATTTGTCTTTCTTTAACTCTCACAGACATTTCAAGACTTTGCAATATGTCTAAAATGAATTTTGTCATTAACACAAATACATACAAAAGAATTTCATGATAAAAAAAATAATCAAATTTTGATAATTTCTCAAAAACTGTTTCCCTTTTTGGGTCACCCAGTATTTTCAGAAATCGGTAAGTTTGGAACCACTACTCAAATACACACTTAATCTTACCCGTTTTTGTAGGGGTCCATATATTAGTAACTGCTCTGACATCAGCTACAAGAGAAGCCGATGAACTACTACGTGATGAAAACTGCACTTGAGCATTTATAATCTGCGCCCCTATTGGAATTGTAACTCCACTGAAGTAAAGCAAAGTATTTGTTACCAGCTTCGTGAGAGAAAGGAAAGGTTTACCAGCATCGCATGACGATACACCTTTATGAGTATCCTTCCAATCTGAATCAATTTGTTTTTCAATAACAACTGAAAAAGAACATTGAAGAATTATTCGGGTTGCTAAATTTAGAGATTTAGAGCCTTGAAGACTGGAACCATGTGTGTTCTTACTAGCGACGGGATCTTGATATCGAAAGTTGAAGAAATGAAAGACCGAGTGATAATGGATAGCAAGCTAAAGTTCGATAAACATATTGCAGAAATATCTAAAAAAGCCACTGGAGTGCTGGCATCCATCAAGAGAACAATGACTTATATAGACAGTAATGTCTTTATTGGTCTCTGCAAGAGTCTCGTCAGACCTTTGCTAGAAACATCTGTCTATGTATGGAACCCATATATGGTGGAACATGTAAAGCAATTAGAAGCTGTTCAAAGACGAGCAACAAAGCTTGTTCGAGGTATCAGCCAATCATCGTATAATGAAAAACTACAAGCGTTAAAATGACCGACTCTTCAGTATAGAAGAAAGCGTGGTGATGTGATGACGACCTACAAGTTATTTCATGGCCTCATTGACGCTGACCCCCAGTGGCGTGGCCACGGGGAGGGATGGGGGGCATTTGCCCCCCACTTCTGTGAAAAGGTGGTCCTCGAGATTCTTTCAAAAACGAGGAGAAAGTCGCTGGGTATAGGTAGGGTGTGTAAGAATTTTTCCAAGAAATGCAGGAAGCTGACCGGGAGAGTCATTCTAAGCCAAGGTCAGAGATACGAGAGACAATGTTGCCCTGTAGAAAACAACACAAAAATGGAATGGAAAATAATAAATTAAAGATGAAATAAGAAACTGATGCAGGACTTAAGATCGGCATCGTAAAAGGGTGCCTCAACTAACGTATATCTGGCAACTGATATTTTTATTTTTTTTATTCTGTTGTTGTTGATAGTTTTGGCGGGTGTGAGTTGTCTTTGTTCAGTTCCTGGTCTATGCTAAATGAGGACAGTTCCCTCAAAGCAATAGTGTGGTGTAAAGGGAGGCCGGGTATTTTCTAGACGCTGAAAATCAGCCAGGGAAATAGAGCCAGATCAAGAGCCGAAGCTAACAGAGCTAACCGTTGTTAATTCCGTTATTCCTTACCCTATTTTACCCGGGCAACTTTTTTGGTGTTTTCTCCCGGGGGGGGGCATTATGGTCCCCCCTGTTTATCTCCATAACTATAACTCCTATGATGCTGCAAGTTACAAGAACAGTACCTATGTATATTAAGAGGGTAATTACAGAATATGGTTGTAATTGATCACGTGGTTCGTTGCTAGGCAACCAAAACGTGGCAAGTGGTCACACATAAGCTTCAGTACTGAAAACAGGAAAGCGCTAATAATTTTGGATTTTAATGATTATTACTTTGAAAAATAGGGTAAATATAAAGAAAATGTTATAGTCTATCCATCAAAAGGAAATTTTTGAAAAATTATCATTATTCATTATAAATATGACGTCATCAATATGAGTGATGTCATAGTCATTATTTTTTGCTGATGTTAGCAAATATGAACAAAATATATATCAAATGAAAGCTCTTTCAAAGATCAATCGATTGGTACCAATTTTGTTACAATTAGATATAAAACAAAGGAATTATCAAGGTTTTTGTGATTTTCTTTGTTACTACTCTCCAAATAAGGGATTGTTCTCGTCACGTGACTACAGTTGTGACAATGAAACATTTAAAATTTGATAGCCAATTAAATTTTAGTAAAAGTCGGTAAGTTTCAGTATTCCATCTCCTTCCAGCTAAGAGCTATAGTTCATGATTCAAGTGGGGGGGCCATAATGACCCCCCCACCCCCCGGGTAAAATAGGGTTAANGTGTTCATACCACTTATCTGCAGCTGGAAGATGGTACTGCTTGCATATTCTCCAATGTAGGTACCCTGCTGCCTTATCGTGTCGCTGTATATATTCTGTTTTTGCAAGCACTGGACAGCCGGCCACGATATGGTCAATAGTTTCTTCGAATTCATTGCACATCCTACACTTGGGATCAGTGCCGTCTTTAATGATCTTATTGTGGTATGATCTTGTTGCTAAGCTTTGATCTTGTGCAGCAATTATAAGTCCCTCAGTTTCTCCTTTAAGTCCAGGACTCTTAAGCCATTTGTGGGTCATTTCTCTTTCGACGTCTGGCTTATTCACTCTAACTGGATACTGACCATGCATCGGCTTTTCTTCCCATTTCTGTCTCACCTTCTCATGTGCCTTCTTCATTGTCTCCTGCTTTACTCTCTTTGCAAATACAGTCATTGGTTCTTGTTGTTTTCTAGGCTGGTCTGGTACTTCGAGTTCTCCCTTGAATTTTCTTGCGTCTTTTCCAACAGAATAAAGCTTCTTGCTATTTTCATGCTGGTACACAAGTTTGAGAAGGGGGTCTTCTGTTTGTTCCAAGTACGAGTTTAGTCCCACAGTGGTTGTTTTGAACACGGCATGTTGTATACCATCACCTTCATTGATCCCTAGATATTTGTAAGCGCCTTCCTGTTCTAGCTCCTTTATTGTGGTATTCGTGTCTACTATGGTGTATGTGGTTTGTGTGAGTTTGCCCCTCTTGAATGTGGCTTTGGCACACTTTTCAAGGCCAAACTGCATGCAGATATCGTCACTAAAGGTCTTTATTGTTTTGAGCAGTCCTCCTGTTGATTATCGTTTTTCACATAGGTCTTCAGATCGTCCATATAGAACAAATGGCTAATTTTCTTTCCTCCTACTTCATAGCCATATCCAATGTTGTTGAGCATAGTGCTGAGTGGTGCCAGCGACAAGCAGAACAGGAGTGGTGATAACGAATCTCCTTGAAAGATACCACTTTTAATGCGTATTGATCTTGTCTTGATTGTACCCCTGATTGTGACTTAGAGACAATGTTGTCTTCCAATTGCTCATACTTCCTGTCATGAATCTAATTAATATTGGGGACAACTTATATATTTCCATGGCTTTAATAATCCATGAGTGCGGAACACTATCAAATGCCTTACTGTAATCAATCCAAGCGGTGCTGAGGTTTTTTTCTTGTTCTTACAGTCCTCAAGTATCATTTTGTTTAACAATAATTGATCTTTGCATCCATAGCTTCCTCTCTTGCATCCTTTCTGTTCTTGTGGTAATAAGGTTGTTCCCTTCAAGAAAGGTGTACGTTCTCTCGGTTATGACAGACGTTAGGACTTTGTAAGTTGTTGGCAAGCAGGCTATTGGCCTGTAGTTCTTTGGGTTCTTGGTTTCATTGCTTTTTGGTAGCAGATATGTCAGGCCTCGTGTCAGCCATTCTGGGCTCTTTTCTGGGTTTCTTACTATATCATTGTATGCTGTTGTTAAGCTACCATGCAATTTTTCCAGGTTTTTCAACCAGAAGTTTGGCACTCTGTCATTGCCTGGTGACTTCCAGTTACTTGTCTTTTTTAGAGCCAGAGTCACTCCGCCATCCTCAATGTCTTCCCAATCTTGGGTAGGTTGGTTTTTCATCATCTCATCTTGCCGTCGTATCCATTCTGCCGTTTCATCATGATGTTTCTCATTTTCCCAGATGTTACTCCAAAATGCCTCTATTTCTTCAATTGGGGGTGGCTCTTCAACCTTTACCTGCTTTTTACCTAGTTCTCGATAGAGCTTCTTGGTGTCTTCCTTGCAGAGTTTATTTTGTGGGAAAAACTTCCCCCTTTTTACATATCTTCTTACCCTCTCCGCTTTTGCTAAGATTTGTTGCCTAAGTTTTTCTCTCACTTCGGGTATATCTCGGGCTTCCTTGATGTTGTATTTCTGTTTCATTCGTCTTTGTTGTCATCAAAATAATTTGAAATTTGGTTACTTGTTCCGAACTTTATCACAGCTAGCTAGTCAAAACGGCAGACCAAAATTTTATGTTGTTAGGTGGTCGTCAGGGAGCTTTTTATCAGCATGCTTTGCGCGGTCGCCATCTTTAGCGATATTGCCTATTGAAATTTGTCAATCAGGACGAAAAGTTGGTGTTCGACTTAAGGAGGTGTCTGCTTTATGAAGGTGTCCATTTAGAGAGAGCTGACTGTAGCTGCAGAGTGACAAATTTTTGCAGAAATCGTCCCTGCGGATTGAAATCAAAAAGCCCACTAAAGTTTCGCATGAACGATAGCAAGATGCAAACAGTAAATAATTTTTTCAGCACAGACTAGTTTTTTTAGCCAAGATGTGAACAGATTCCAAGGCTGCAAGTGAAGAGAAGAGCCAGCGCCAAAAAGGACCTACATTTCATTTACCTAATACCCCTTTCACACTTGCAAATTAAACCAGCTTGAACTAAACCAAGTTACCAAATGTTGCGTTCTGATTGGTCAGTCAAACAAATCAAATTCATTCGATTGGTGTATTTTTAACCTGGTTTAACCGGGTTTAACCGTGTCAGTGTGAATGGTGAATAAAACGTTTTTCTGTACAACATCAACTTCAAAGATTTTACGAAAACGCAGGCCTCACTTTTGAATAATAGAAGAATTGAGGGCTAGTCTGAACTTTAGCGGACCAGCTTTCAATATGGGCAAGTTATGTGTCATGGTGTAAGGGTTTGGGTCAGGGTTAGGTTTGGTGAAGGGTTTTTAGGGTTAGTTAGGGCTAGTTAGGGTAAGGTAGGGCTAGTTAGGGAAAGTTAGGGTTGGTAGAGCATTTGTTCGAACACGTTCCCGAGAGATATGACAAAAAGCTGGTCCGCTAAAGTGCAGTAGTCCCGAATTGAGCTTTCAGAAAAACTAAAATCAGCATCTTCCGGCTGTTGTTGTTGGTAATAATTTATTTTTCTTCATATTTATACGGGAAAAGCTTTCAAGAAAATATTGACGACTCACTTGGGCTGTTGTCATCTGGAATATAGATGTCCTGCAGAGCAAGCAGCTCTTGGAAATTGCAGAAGAAGGCCTGGAAAAGAAAAGGAATCATATTTCAACATAAAGTCACACAATTTGTATACTCTGCTCCTTACTTTCTGTAAATAAAATCACGCCAAGTGAAAGAAGTGAAAGCAATATTGCATACAGCCCATCACAAAAGGACATTGCTTCGATAAACTTAGCTTCTCAGTGTCCTAAAAACTACCTTCGGATGCTAGGTAGCAATATAGAAAAAAAAAAACAAAAAACAAAAAACAGTAATGTTGGTTTTCTTGCAAAAAATAGATGGCCCCTCAGAGCAAAATAGAGGAGAAATGAAAACATTAACAATACAGATATCTGAAATTTGCCAATCAGTAAGCCATCTAAAGCTTTTTCAGGTTTTACCACGTTCTAGCAGGCTTCTGATTGTTCTAGCAATAGACCATTTTGACATTTAGAAAAAGGGTCTGGGGAGAACAATATTTTTCTGGTAAATGGCGGACACAAATCTTGAAAATGGCCGCCACAGCGCTTTAACAAATGATAAAGTGAACTCATATTGTGGAGTTCACTTTATCATTCGTTGAAGGCCGGTGGCAGCCATTTACCAGATTTGTGTCCGCTTTTTACCAGAAAAATATTGCTCTCCCCAGACCCTTTTCTAAATGTCAAAATGGTCTATTCAGCATGTTTCGACGGTGGAATGACAGTAATGTGGTTTTCTTGCGAAAAATAGATGGCCACACAATGGCGAAGCTAAAGGTCATGCTCTTTTCAAAAACATTTTCAAAAATAAGAATTTTTCAATCACAAAAAATAATGTTTTCTTCATGAAAAGGCAGTTTCTTGTCCCCTAACTTGCTCAAAAATACAAAGATTGATCGAAAGGCCCCCCTCGTATCATTCAGGCTTGTCCAATGATGTCCCCCGTACTCAGTCCAGCTCATCCAATGAGATTCCCTACTGAAAGCAGGACCCATCCATCCATCTTTGAGCATGACCAACCGGATACTGCACCCTGTATTTGGTCATGCCCATAAAACTGGTACCCTATGTTTAAATAATTTGCACCTCAAGTCATGCTGATGTCTGAAAGCATGACTGAAGTCTGCAAAGGCATCCCTGTGTCGTTCGTGAGTTTCAATGCACTGAGTTGTTGTGTTGGTGTGGTTGGGCCTAGGAAAGCAGCACAGAACCTCCAGTTTCGTT
Source organism: Aurelia aurita (assembly GCA_004194415.1). Taxonomy (NCBI): domain Eukaryota; kingdom Metazoa; phylum Cnidaria; class Scyphozoa; order Semaeostomeae; family Ulmaridae; genus Aurelia; species Aurelia aurita. Next base: position 327,476 of record REGM01000183.1, read on the forward strand.
TTGCATTTGGTTGGTATTAAAGACGGGTTAAAGACCAAACGTAGAATGTTCGAACAAGCTTGGTACAAACACGAAGAAGGATTTTCTCTGTGAAAGTGAAAGTAAGTAAAGTAAATAGTGACTTCTCTATTAGCCATGTTTATTAAATACTTAGGCCCGTTTGCCTCAAATGAGTAGAAAGCAGGTATATTTTCTAAGCTGCTGGAATTCGTCTCTCACTTTTTATGAGGTATAATAACGTTGCAGGTCCACATCAGCATCAGCTGACACGTAATTATAACCTGCTTGATCAATTAGATAATGAATGAATGAATGAATGAATGAATGAATGAATGAATGAATAACGTTTGATGCAACTCAGGGCCAAAGACAGTGGGGGGGCTGGGGGGCGGAGCACCCCCCCAGCAGGCCGTTTGTCGGAAATTTCACTCTACCTGTCGGATTTTTCGTGATTTACAGCATTACAGATTTGAAAGATTTTGTCGGAGAAATGATGCATTGAACACGAATTTATTAACGTTCGAGGATAAATGACGACATGAATTTTGAATCTGCAGCATCTTTTTGCTTCATATTCACTATATTTGAAGGATTCAAGGTTGGATTGCGAAAAAATTCCAAATTTTGGGTATTGAAGGAATACATCAGTCATTTTGCGCATGATTTGAACATATGTTCCTACAACTTGCGTTGTTGTTGTTGTTGTTGTTGTTTTGTCGTCGGAAATTTTTGGTTCTTTGCCCCCCTATGCATGGCTGGTATCGGCCCTGAACTGGGAGGGTGGACTATTTGTTTTAAGACAGAGGAGAGGAGAAGAAGTGAAGTGCAAACAACAACCATTATAACCTTATTTTAAGTCTGGCGTAAATAAAATGGGACTGATTATCCCTTCTGTGTTATTAAATATCATTTTAACTTCTATATGTGTTATCTTGTGCTGTTTTAAAGCAACAAAAAATCAGAATATTTTAATTTTTCAGGTGAACGTCAGAGATCCTCCTTGTTTGCTTCCATAACCTTGCTGACCAAAGGAATTTCCAAGAGAACTCCAAGTTTAATCTGTTCGTGATAATTCATGAGATGAGAATGATGTCTTTGTTGACTTTCCTGATTGCTGGTACAAAGAACTTTTCAAGAGAACTTTCCTGATGATGCAGTATTATCATAATTTGTTACTGGTAAAAGAGCTTTCCAATCGAAGTTACTGTTTTGTGCAATGATGACATAATCTGAGTTAGTTGCTAAAGGAACTTTCAAAGAAAATATCTGTATTTGTGTATTTTTTTATGTAATTTGTTGCTGAAAAGAAACTTCCTCCCATAAAAGAAAACCTTATTGTAAGAGCTGTTGTAATGCACTTGTAATGTTGTGAAATGATATGAAACAGTGCGAACAAAGTCTTTCATTGAGACAAAATTCTTCAAACAAGACAAATTAATCATTTTTTCAACTAAAAGAATTGCCCAAAATGTGATAAATTTGACATGCAATGCCTGCAAGATCCTATCAGCAAACATAAAATGTTTCACATAAAATGCCAGGCCAGGTTTGAATTACATTTTTTTATTTAAGAAACTCATTTTAAGAAGCTATCTGGTAGTAAGATGCCCAAGAATTTAAGAAACTCTGCCTTTGAGAATCAGAAAGAAACTTTCAAATCCGAATGTGTCCATAATGTCAAGAATTTTATCAATAACAATCATAGAAACAAAAACAAATTATTGGACTCTAGAGAAACAAAGTATGCCTAGAAGGTCAGACCTCATTTTTCTTTTGAAATAAAAACATGCTACCTTAATTCTGGTCAAAACTTTATGAAAATGAGAGTCTGCCTTCTTCATCAGGTATACATTTAATTCCTCCAGCAATGAGACGTAACCACCATTACTATTTGCAAGAGGTCATTTCCCAGCAAAATAAAGGGCGTGGCCCAAAAAATTACCCGGACCCCTGGGGCTTATGCACCGTGGCGCAGAGCATGACCAGCTGTTTCCACCCAGCTTCGCAACTGGTGGCCACACCATTTCATTCATTCATTTATTCATTCATTTTTAATTATTTATACACGGTGGCCCCATCAATCAAAGACTGCTTTACAGGGGGCCGTGTTAAAAACTTACAAAATTAAAATATTTTACTTTATCTAATCAAAATTAATTGCAAATGCCAGGGGCGGATCCAGCCCAAAATGTGATGTTCACACTAGCGAGCGCGAAGCGCGAGCTTAGAAGGGGTGGCGAGCGCGTAGCGC
>REGM01000183.1:338995-365824 GCA_004194415.1 Aurelia aurita
GCCCTGAGATCTCCACCTTCCCCTGCCCCCACGAGCTGCTTCTTCCTCTCGAAAAATCGCGGCGAAAATCTAAGTTTGCAGAATCCATGTGAGAAGTTGGGGGCAGCCACTTGGGCTGTGGTGTTAGCGGGGAAAGTTTTTGGCGGCCGACCAATTTTCCACATTGACGTAAGTTCAACGTCACACAACAATGGTAGTGAGTCACACTAACGACTCTTGATTGGGGCCATCAAGGGAAAGCATTGTTTTCAAGTCAGATTGTCTTCAAAGGACCATACACCGCGATCGAGATTTTAGAACAAAGGCTAACGAGCATCACAGACAATGTGACAATACCCCATTGTAAACAGGGGACACTCTGAGATTGTCAACAGCCTAGGGGCTACGTAGCACCGACGTCACATATTAACCTTCACAGCGGCGGCGGCTCACTTACTCCGTAGGGGGCAGGACTTCACAGGGGCTCACTTACTCCGTAATAGGGGGCAGGAACCAAACCAACAATGGCATATTTCATGCGACAAATTCTCCTTCGCAACAGGGGCTGCACAATATGGCAGTAGTCAGTCAACATGAAGTCATGAAGTAGGTAGGCCAATTCACCTCTGAAGCAACAAGTAAAACTGTGGTCTTCTGAAATATAGGCGAGTAGCATTTTACCCCTCAGGTTCCTTCCAGCTACAGCGAAAGTGTAGGCCTACTTACGTCTCACGACCATGTTGTCGATTAATAAATCTCTAATTTCGTAACACCGATAACTATATTTGAACTCCACGAATATATCCTTATTTTCAGATGATCCAAAATTCAAAAGATGCAACAAATTTGCAGGCAATTTTTCTATGCCAGCATCACGAAGGAAGTTTTATCATGCCAAGATCACTAGGTAGAAAATCTTCTCCTGATAAAGATCGTTTTTCGTTTTGAAAAAAGATCACATAATTATTTGCTCATTAGCTCAATGGCTCCATTCATTATTAATAAGTAAACAACCTGCACAGAGGTTACCTTACGCCTCGCAGCATCCCAGAGTTTGGCAGCCAACATAACCAAACCCATCTACCTTACATACATTGCTATTGGCTAATTTCAAATAGTGCAGATCCCATAGTTAAGCTACTAGTGACGAATGCCAACCTGTTATTCGCTAAATGGTGCTATCAAGGGCTATCAACGAACAATTCACGAGGATTGTCAATGCTTCCTTGATAGTAAACAACCAAGACGTCACATGCACATTCACCTTCGCAGGGGCAGGCTTGCGCCAATGGTATCCTCCTTCACAGAACTCTCCAAGGTTCAATCGCAGCGTATGGGTGAGGTGGTATAGGGTAAGGGTGCATGATCCTTACCTGCGATTGCAGCCACCTATTTGGGACAGTCACGTGTTCACACCCATGTCACGTGAGATATTCTCCTCCACAGCGGTGCTCTTTCGGAGAATATGATGGTGCAAAGGGGTTCTCACGGGGGGGGGGGGGGCGGGGGCTCCCTGTATGAAAATCCTACTGCTCTTTGTTATAATTGTGTGTAAGGGCTTCTTTTGTAGCTGCTTTGAGAACAAGGTAATGGAGTCAGTATTTAGGCAATCTTTTTTGAGGTCATCAGTCAGGTTATGTATGTAAGAGGTTATCGTTATACGATGGTTTACTGAACTGTCGTTTTTTTACCCTGGGTACCAGAGCCGAAGAAGTTTCGTATTCTAGGGCCTGAGATACTAAAGAGTGTGGTTTTGATTCATTAAGGGAGCGGTCATAAAGTATCTACCAGGGGCTGTGGAGGGTATTCGCAGGGGCCATCAAATTTTTTTGCTGCTTAATCATGGGCCGCAAGATTTTTTAGCATTTAATTCATGGGCCACCAAATTTATTTGAAAAATTGTGGATAAAAATTCAGAACTACTTGTTATTGTTAGATAGAGTCCAGTAATGCCAAATTATGTGCTTCACCAAAAATAAATCAATTAGTAAACCCAAGAAAAACTTATTTAAAGTGAACTCAAAAACGGGGAGAAAGTAGCTGGGTATAGGTAGGGTGAGTAAGAATTTTCCAAGAAATGCTGGAAGGTGACCGGGAGAGTCATTAAAGGTTGGCATTTTAAAAAAATTACCAGACGTACTATCACAGAATTTTCAAGGTTTCTATTTTGGGGTCAGGCAAACATTGGATTGTGAGAAGCTTTCCAAGACAAAGTATAAGGTCATTGCTCAAAATTTTCCAAAAGATGGTGATTCATAGAAAAATGTTACGAGATTGTCAAAGTTTCCAATTTGGCATTGGTGGAGATGGGATGGAGAAAGGGATTCTAAGCCAAAGAAAATGATATTTACTCAAAAAATTTCCTGCGGTTGCTAACTTTAAAAACAAACTTCAAAAAATGCTCAAAAATGCTATGTTAATACTGGCAAACATGGGATGGAGAGAAGCTTTCTAAGCAAAAATAGAGGGCGTGTCCTCAAACATTTTCCTCGGGGCTTTGCCCCCAGACCCCCTCATTTGAATACCCCTAGTTATTTTGTCCTGGCCACGCCACTGCTTTCATTCCCTGAAAGTGTGGCAGCAAACTGCTTGTTTTTTAGACTTCTCTGCTGTAGATATTCAAAGTAAGTGAAACCACAAACTGAATCTGCGTTTAAAAAAAGGATCATATCGAAAATGAGTTGTTTATGGGAAAAAAAATTATTGGTATGAATTGAGGGGCTGCGAAAATGTTTGAAAACATTTTTAAGGGCCACGAAATTTTTTTGCCAAATTTACGAAAATCCTCCACCCCCTCCTGGTAGATACTTTATGACCGCTCCCCAAGGATATGTTTTATCAAGTTGTTGGTCTTGCAGTTTAAAGGGATGCTTAGGAGGTAGCCAGTGGTGTAGAGCTGGATCGATATCTAGGGGGGCTCAGTTAGCAGGCCTGTCGGAACGAAATTCATATTGGGGGGGCTGCGAGCGGAGCGAGTACAATTAGGGGTCGGGGGGGAGCTAGCAACCTGGAAATTTGTTTGAGACCTCGCCCTTTACATCGCAGGAAAATGCCCCTACATTCATAGTTTTTATAAGAAAGCTCTTATAACAAATTGTAGTAGCCTCTTCCAGAAAGTGAAGAAACCCTGCTAGAAACGATCATAGGTCAATTCAAAACTAAGACACTTTTTAATTTTCGTTGTGNGGTGTAGAGCTGGATCGATATCTAGGGGGGCTCAGTTAGCAGGCCTGTCGGAACGAAATTCATATTGGGGGGGCTGCGAGCGGAGCGAGTACAATTAGGGGTCGGGGGGGAGCTAGCAACCTGGAAATTTGTTTGAGACCTCGCCCTTTACATCGCAGGAAAATGCCCCTACATTCATAGTTTTTATAAGAAAGCTCTTATAACAAATTGTAGTAGCCTCTTCCAGAAAGTGAAGAAACCCTGCTAGAAACGATCATAGGTCAATTCAAAACTAAGACACTTTTTTAATTTTCGTTGTGAGTTGCGAAGTTTTTTCAAACAGAAAATGTGTTACCAACCCAAATAATATTAAAAAATAACGTCGTAACTCTTGAATAAAAAAACAGTCCTCAGTGAATTTTAATATATTGTACAATTCAATTTTATGAAAGATTAAGAAACTGTAGAAGAAACTTTTACTATAAGAATTGGGCACAAAGTTAAGAAACCCTATACTACAACGTTTAGGGTCAAGTTTCTTATAAAAAATGAGTGTATTGTAAAAAGTGCACTATTTAATTGATGAATATATGAGGATGACATTTAGATATCTAATTGATGAAGATCATGATTGACAAGGCTTGAAACATTTTGCTAATTAATGATATAAATTATTTTCACCCAAGTATGGCATTGTTTTTTAGGTGGAAAATGCTATTCTTGTTATACACTACTGTTCTTAAATAAGAAATAGCTTATGAGAACAAAGGTATTTACAGTATTTCAACAGAAAATTATAATTTTTTTGAAATAACTAAGGGGGCTAAAGCCCCCCAAATCACCCAACAAATAACTAGGGGGGCTGAGCCCCCTGAGCCCCCCAGCTCTACAGCACTGGGGGTAGCGGCCTAATTCACCGCGTACTAAAATGCATTTGTCTTGATCTGTTTTCTCCAAGTAAGCGTTATAAAAATTGAGTGTGCGTTCGTTCAATTTCATAATTATCCCAAATCATAAAAATGATATAATCTCATTTACTCGTGTCATTTCTGCCTATTTTATCATTCGGCTTGCATCAACAGCTCCGAATTTAGGCCCTTCTGCAGTCGTACAGCAACAACATCCTAAAATGAGCCACAATTTAGGCCCTTCTGCACTGTGGATACAAGGCGAATGATGAAATGGGCAGAAAAGACACGAGTAAATGAGATTATATCATTTTTATGATTATCCATGCATCCTATGTCACGTGGTCTCAGCTTCCTAACATTGCATCATTTGTTACTTTACTCGCTAAAATGATAGAATTATTACATTTAAAATCTGGGAATGTTCTGGAAAAGCAACTTCAGGTACTTTGCTATTATTGGTTATTGGCAATTTTTGTTATCTTGATTATTTTCAGAATAATAGAGTTTTTCTTTTTAATGAAAATATTGATGAGAAGTTAAAAAAAATATTAAAATCATCGTAATTCCTAATTTAATGGAGAAAAAGTGGTACAATCTTCAAGAAAACCATAGTTTATGAAGGTCTACAATATGGCGGTAAGCAGAAATCTGTAGCTTTCCTGGGTTACGATTCAGCAATTTGATGACGTCACAATCTCAAAACTGGTTGATTGATCACAAAAAGAAACCGTGTAGGTCTGAAAATAATCAAGACATGAAACACTGCCAGCAAAAAATAATAGCAAAGTACCTGGAGTTCCTTTTAAGCCAATAAATCAAAAGGAAGATACAATAACCATTCGTGAAATCTTTTTTTAAGATTCGCCACCTATGCTCATGTGGAGGTGCTTGTGAGGTGCTTGTTACATAACTGGATTGAGTTCAATTGATTCAAATTTTCTTGCTTCTTTCATATTCTTTCATGTTCGTTCTTCTTTCTCCTCGCCATTTTCACAATAGACTTCGTGACGAAGAAGCCTAGAGCTATGGCCAAAACTGCACTGACATTCATCAAAACGTGATCCAAGGTAAACGAGCTTTTGACATCCCTCTCTTTGCCAGAACCTAAAGTGATTGAATACATTGTGGTGTGATTTAAGAGTTGAGTGTATTTGCATTAAATATAGTTCCTTTATCTTTAGCAGAGTAGGAAGGGGGGGGGGGTTGTTCATTGTTAAAAATAGTAGACGTATGCCTAAATGAATTATCTTTTTGCCTGCTTGAAAGTAACTTTGGGTACTTCGCTATAATTGCTTATTGGCAATCTTTGCTATCTTGATTAGTTTCAAAGTTACAGCGTTTTTCCTTTTATTGAAAGAATTCACGAAAAGCTTTGAAAAAATCAAAATCATTAAAATCCTAAATTAATAGAGGAAAACGGAACAATCTTAAAGAAAACCATAGTTTATGAAGGCCTATGATCTGGCGGTAAGCAGAACTCTGTAGCTTTTCTGGTTTACAATTTAATGACGTCACAACCTCAAAATTGGTTGAAACATAGAAGACGCTGTAATTCTGAAATAATCAGATCAAACGAAAGATGTATTAACCATTTGTGCAATCTTTTTTAAAGCTTTGATGCCTGTGCTGAAACATTCCCTACGTCTGGGTTACCCTCATTGCTATATAACCAAACATGGGTTGTATTTGTTAAAAGAGTTGACTAAAGAATCCCTAAATGATGGGTCGAAAATGCACCCCACCCCCTCCCCACAGCACTGTTGATATCCACCCAAAGGATAAGATTTCGAGAAAAGAAACTGTTTGTTGGAACGAAACGATTTTATAGCTTGAATATATTCCCTATGCATATAATATCAGCAAGGGCAACTGGCGTGCCACGGGCAGCATCATCTGCATCACTAAGCTTTTAGAGAATCAAGTTTTTGATTCAGAATTGGCTTATGGATACTAGACCATGGCAAGATAAAAAATTGGTACGGAGAAAATTGTCCATGTAGATTATGCCGCATTTTTATACCGAATTTGGGCTTTTTATGATAAATAGTTTTAGATATCTGCTTCTTACTTTATACTTTTGATGACATGTAAATATCTTATCCATTTTTCTCTTTTGTAATATTTGTATTTTAAAGTTTTTCAAGTTGGAATTAATTAGCTATATAATTTAGCTATTCTGTTACAGCAATCCAACGTTAAATCAATTGATAATAATAATAAATGATGCGCCCATTTTTTGGAAAGGGAAGACAAGAATAACAGAATTTCTTACCCATTAGTTGCCCAGTTCTCATATCTGCATTTTTGTTGATCAATTTGAGCGAGAAAGATCAGTAACCTCTGCATACAACGTTGTTTTCTTTTGTCATTTCTCTCTTGTTTCTGCTGCTTAGGCCACCATAAACATTCTTACGAAGGAGAAAGTTGGAAAAATTCACACAGTTGCAATATGGCGGCCTAAGCAGCAGAACCCAGAGGGAGAGAGAGATGACAAAAGAAAACAACGTTTTATGCAGAGTCTATTGATCGACAGGGATACAGATAAGAGAACTGGGCAACAAATGGGTAAATTGCCTTTCCTTCCCACGAAATCGGTGCATCATCCCCAATGCCTAGACCGAGGCCTAGACAGTTTAAGGTGGCGAATTTCAAATTCTGTTTTGGTTCATTAACAAACGACTAACCGGTTGGTGTTTCTTTGATTTCTATAAAGGGTCCAATATTGACATTGTATGCTTTTGAAGGTGGGTAATTCGTTACTTCTTGCTCCTCGCCATCCCTTCTCTTGCGTAGCCTCAATCCTATCTCCTCTGATTCCAACAAGGCCGATCTTCGAACTCGTTTGATATTGTTTCCTTGACAACCAGATGAGCAGCGCGAGTCAGATGATTGCTTGAGACACATGACAATTTGACAGTGGAGATAAACTTGTGTCTGTCCGTAGAACTTGAAAGACATGAAGCTGAATCTCATCGTGTGTGGTTGTGTTGCAGAAATGAATTGGACTGTAGTATCAGAAGCGCATCTGCAAAGTAAATAGAATATATTTCATATTTCATATTTCACTTTATTAAGGAGGGTGACCCTTCAACATAGTGGCTGATTTTAAAGGGGCCCTCCACATAAAACTTACAATATACGGGTTAAAACATCTAAGAATTACTTACAGTAAATAAATACAACTAAATAAACAATGGCAAGTGTGAACGATAAAAGTTAAATGCGTAAAAAAAACCTATAGACTGGGGATTTCTCCTACCATCCAGCAACCTGCCCAACCCCCACCCCCATGCCCATCCTCCACCAAACCGAAAACGAAGACCCAAAACGAATCCCCACTGCCGAACCCAGCAGAAATCAAGCACAGAAACCACAGGTCCGGCAGCCGCCCGACGGTCTGGAAAATCCCCAGTCCATTATAAACTATGTTTGAAAACATTAATGGAGGATGCCTGCTTAGTCTCAGCTGGGAGGCTATTCCAAAGTTTTGCACCTCGATATGAAAAACATTTCTGCCCATTCGCGGATGTTTTCATTGGCAATCTCAAATCTGTTGCCGTATTTCGAAGGCTACGAGAGTTGCAAGCGGAGTTTCATGTGAAAAGATTGCACATGTACTGTGGAGCAAGCCCATTGATAGACTTGTAGACCATTGATCTAGAATCCTTATCGATAAGCTCGCGAATGGTCTTCCGACCAAGGCTCCCGATGAGTGGTCTACTTGGGGCGTCAAAGCTGCTATTTGTTACAATTCTAGCAGCTCTGTTTTGAAGCTTTTGAAGCTGATTAATATCAGTTGTGCCACAACAACCCCATACAGAACAACAGTATCGAAAATGGGGCTCCACAATACTTAAGTACAATGTTTTCAAAGAAGCAATTGGAAGAATATTCTTCGCATGTTTTAAAAATCCGATGGCTCTGGATACCTTGGTAGATACCATTTTAATGTGTTCTTTCCAATTTAGACTATTGTCAACGTGAACACCAAGGAATTTGGTGTTTTTGACAACGTCCAGTTTATTGCCACGGATTTTTAGATTCAATTTGTCTGCCTTATTGTTGAGCGTTCGGTGCTTTGGTTTGGTTGCGATTAACATAGACTGTGTTTTAGCAACATTTAGCGAAAGCTTATTGCCCTTCAACCAGGAGTCTAAGCTTTCAAGATCGTGGTTAATAACCTCATTCAGCTGAGAAATATCTTTTGATTTTAAGCAAAGGCTAGTATCATCAGTATACATGGACACGGTTGAACCCTAGACGGCGCTTGGGAGATCATTGATGTAAATCAAAAAGAGGAGGGGCCCCAGACATGACCCTTGGGGTACTCCTACTTCCACTTCCCCAATTTCAGAATCGACCCCACCCACTCTACAGTACTGTTTTCTGTTAGAGAGGTATTATTGAAACCAGGAAAGTTCCCTGAGTTGAACACCATAGTGTTCTAATTTTTTGCAGAGAAGTTCATGATCCACAGTGTCAAATGCCTTTTTAAGATCAATGAATACTGTACCCACCATCTGTCCAGTGTCCAACCCACTATACCATTCATCAGTGTTTTTGAGTAAACAGGTAAGTGTAGAATGCAGTTTTAAGAAGCCTGATTGACCAGGATTAATAAGGCCATTCTTAATGAGATACTGGTACAGCTGGTTAAAAACAAGTTTTTCAAAGAGCCTTGAAATGACAGGAAGAACTGAAATTGGGCGGTAATTTGACTTTTCGGCCCTATCCCCATCTTTAAAAATTGGTGTGATCCGAGCATTTTTCCAAGAGTCAGGAAACTGACTAGTTTCAAGAGAGGTGTTAAACATGAAAACTAAAGAGTTTTCAATATATGGAGTGGCTAGCTTTAAAAAGTAGCTAGATATGTTGTCACTTCCAAAGCATGAAGCACTTCCAAAGCAAAATTAGAAGACATGAAGCTGGATCTCATCGTGTGTGGTTGTGTCGCAGAAATGAATTGGACTGTAGTATCAGAAGCGCATCTACAAAGTAAATTGAAGACATGAAGCTAAATCTCGTCGTGTGTGGTTGTGTCGCAGAAATGAATTGGACTGTAGTATCAGAAGCGCATCTGCAAAGTAAATTGAAGATAGGAAGCTGAATCTCATCGTGTGTGGTTGTGTTGCAGGAATAAATTGGACTGTAGTATCAGAAGCGCATCTGCAAAGTAAATTGACAACATGAAGCTGAATCTCATCGCGTGTGGTTGTGTCGCAGAAATGAATTGGACTGTAGTATCAGAAGCGCATCTGTAAAGTAAATAGAAGACATGAAGCTGGATCTCATCTTGTGTGGTTGTGTCGCAGAAATGAATTGGACTGTAATATCAAAAGCGCATCTGCAAAGTAAATAGAAGTCATGAAGCTGAATCTCGTCGTGTGTGGTTGTTTCGCAGAAATAAATTGGACTGTAGTATCAGAAGCGCATCTGCAAAGTAAATAGAAGACATGAAGCTGNGGGTACTCCTACTTCCACTTCCCCAATTTCAGAATCGACCCCACCCACTCTACAGTACTGTTTTCTGTTAGAGAGGTATTATTGAAACCAGGAAAGTTCCCTGAGTTGAACACCATAGTGTTCTAATTTTTTGCAGAGAAGTTCATGATCCACAGTGTCAAATGCCTTTTTAAGATCAATGAATACTGTACCCACCATCTGTCCAGTGTCCAACCCACTATACCATTCATCAGTGTTTTTGAGTAAACAGGTAAGTGTAGAATGCAGTTTTAAGAAGCCTGATTGACCAGGATTAATAAGGCCATTCTTAATGAGATACTGGTACAGCTGGTTAAAAACAAGTTTTTCAAAGAGCCTTGAAATGACAGGAAGAACTGAAATTGGGCGGTAATTTGACTTTTCGGCCCTATCCCCATCTTTAAAAATTGGTGTGATCCGAGCATTTTTCCAAGAGTCAGGAAACTGACTAGTTTCAAGAGAGGTGTTAAACATGAAAACTAAAGAGTTTTCAATATATGGAGTGGCTAGCTTTAAAAAGTAGCTAGATATGTTGTCACTTCCAAAGCATGAAGCACTTCCAAAGCAAAATTAGAAGACATGAAGCTGGATCTCATCGTGTGTGGTTGTGTCGCAGAAATGAATTGGACTGTAGTATCAGAAGCGCATCTACAAAGTAAATTGAAGACATGAAGCTAAATCTCGTCGTGTGTGGTTGTGTCGCAGAAATGAATTGGACTGTAGTATCAGAAGCGCATCTGCAAAGTAAATTGAAGATAGGAAGCTGAATCTCATCGTGTGTGGTTGTGTTGCAGGAATAAATTGGACTGTAGTATCAGAAGCGCATCTGCAAAGTAAATTGACAACATGAAGCTGAATCTCATCGCGTGTGGTTGTGTCGCAGAAATGAATTGGACTGTAGTATCAGAAGCGCATCTGTAAAGTAAATAGAAGACATGAAGCTGGATCTCATCTTGTGTGGTTGTGTCGCAGAAATGAATTGGACTGTAATATCAAAAGCGCATCTGCAAAGTAAATAGAAGTCATGAAGCTGAATCTCGTCGTGTGTGGTTGTTTCGCAGAAATAAATTGGACTGTAGTATCAGAAGCGCATCTGCAAAGTAAATAGAAGACATGAAGCTGGATCTCATCTTGTGTGGTTTTGTCGCAGAAATGAATTGGACTGTAGTATCAGAAGCGCATCTGCAAAGCAAAATTAGAAGACATGAAGCTGGATCTCATCGTGTGCGGTTGTGTCGCAGAAATAAATTGGACTGTAGTATCAGAAGCGCATCTGCAAAGTAAATAGAAGACATGCAGCTGACTCTCGTCGTGTGTGGTTGTGTCGCAGAAATAAATTGGACTGTAGTATCAGAAGCGCATCTGCAAAGTAAATAGAAGACGTTGAGCTGGATCTCATCGTGTGTGGTTGTGTCGCAGAAATGAATTGGACTGTAGTATCAGAAGCGCATCTGCAAAGTAAATAGAAGACATGAAGCTGACTCTCATCGTCGGTGGTTGTGTCGCAGAAATGAAATTTTCAAGATCGGTAATATAATCGAATTTTAATTCTAATAAAAAATTTGCAACACATATTGCTAACTACGCTACTTACAAATTACTACACAATACTACTACAACGATACCATTGGGAGCAAGAGGCTACGTCTACCCACGGTCATTACATAAAAGCAAACTACTTCACGATACACCACTTTCATAAACATCTGCCACCACGGATGCTTGTGAAAGATTTTTGTATACTGTTGCTAAAATTTCGGCAACATGCTACCTTTGATGAATGAAAATTCAGCTTTTAAAGACTCTGCGCTAACCAGCAGCTTCCGCACAGTGAAGTTATACCACAATGCAGTTTGTTCAATCCCATCTTGCAATTCTAGAACGTCCATTTGTTTACAAAAAATATTTCTAGTTTTTACAATTCTAGAGCCGCTTCACCTTGTGAGCTAATTTTAGAATGCTAATACGACATACTGAATTTTTCAATGCCGAGTTTCGTGTCAGCTAGCTATATGCACGAGACCAGGCTTTCTGATAACAAAACAAATCACTACATCAAGTTTCGTAGTGAATAGCGCTTTTAACATTGACAAGGCCATAGAGTCCGAAATTAGAAATTCGATATTTCCCTTTCTCAAATTTTCAAAGGGGTCTTTGCAACCTGCATACCTTTGCACGTGCCATCTATTTTTGTCGGAAAAAGAATGTTGTTTATTTTGTTTTGCAAAGAATGCACGTCATTGGTGGCGGGGGAACAATTTTAGAATTGGTCGAAATTTTCGGGGCCACGCCCTTTCTTACTGCTAGGAAACGCCTTTTCACCAATAGAGAACGCCCTGTTTGCAGTTAGAGAATACCCTGTAATTGCTTGTTAACACTGAGAAGGAATGAGGCTGTCGAAATCTTGGGAGTCACAAGTCGAAGTCAGCAGAAATTGATAAGAATTTCTACGAAACAAAATTGCAAACAACGCCGGCTAGTTATTGAGATGAAACACAACTTTTAACATCAAACATAAATTATTCCGCCTGTTCTCAAGCTGCAGAGTTAGTTTTTTCCAAGAAAAAAATACCCCAAAACCATCCCCCGATTGATTTCCAAGATACTCCCGTGACAATTGTTGACGAATAGAAGCATCTAGACCTTGTGATGGACAAGAAACTAAATTTCTCTTCACATATAAGGGATTTTATTGCAAAATTAAATAAAGGAGTTGGTATGATTAAATACTTATCCAGGTATCTACCAAGACATTTCTTTGAATGCAATTAAGACTCAGGCAATGGTCATCGGATTTAGACCAAATCTTAAAAAGACCAGTGAAAAAACTGTAGGTTCTCCTGCATTCGTGATCGATGATTCTCCTATAAAACTCGTAGACAGTACTACTAAGTATATCGGTGTCCAAGTTGACAAGTATCTCGTGTGGGATGGGTTTCCTGCTCATTAGGTTTTTTAAAATATGCAAAGAAATTTGTGCTTAAGCATATTCTTTGCAGATTATATAGAGGTATTGTTGAGCCACACTTTAGATACTGCTGTTCTGTGTGGGGGAATTGTGCTGAGTCCCGACTAGCTAAACTTCAGAAATTGCAAAATCGTGCGGCTAGAATTATCACAAATAGAAGCTACGATGCTCCTGCTGAAGCTTTAATTAAAGTATTAAAATGGCCAACTGTGAAAGATCTGATTAGAAGTGAGACAGCAACAGTTGCGTATAAGTCTGTCAATAATCTCGCTCCAAAACTAGGAATTGGCAGAAAGCGTTTTCTTTTAGTGGAGCGAAGATCTGGAATGAACTTAGCCACGAGGCCAAGCAAGCTCCCTCTTTATCTTCTTTTAAGAACAAGATAAAGGGCATGGATTATTGTAATTAGTTTTTGATTGTTTATATACTATGATTGTAATTAGTTTCTTTTTACTATTAGTATTAATTGTAGATTTTTAATTTGTAAAGTTTTTGGCACGGCCTCCTGAAAATCAGTCATACTGACGGGGCTACCGTGGATAAATAATTTTACAATGAAAAAAAAAAACATTCCCTGGACCAGATTTACAAGTTACATGTTCGAGCTCACTTTGATTATTGTGATGTGATTTACCATATCCCCAATCTTGACGATTCCTATAATGTGAGCAGTTCTATGCACTATCTTATGAACAGGTTAGAATCTTTGCAGTATTTTGCTGCATTAGCTATCACGGGCACTTGGAAAGGTACATCGAGAGGAGATAGCATATACCATGAGCTGGGTTGGGAATCACTTTCAGATAGAAGATGGTGCCGAAGATTAGCTTTGTTCTATAAAATTATTAATGATTTAACTCCGTCTTACTTGAAAGCAATAATTCCAGATGTGAGTTTTCATAGGTATGCGCTGAGGCACGGTGATTGCATTCCAGCCTTTAGATACAGAACCGACACATTTATAAATAGCTTTTTTCTTTTTTGCATAAATGAATGGAATATTCTTGATCCTGAGATACGTAAATTCTGTTTCGTTGGCAACGTTTAAGTCCAGGCTTATTAAACTGATAAGACCCCAAAAGTATGAAACATATGGAGTTTTTAAACCCAGTGCTTATCAAATGATGGTGTGGAAAATACCGAGCATTTTATGCTGCTTTGCCAAGAGTTCAATCAGCAAAGAACACTCCTCCTTGGTTAGGTATCTGAAATCTGATGTTCTGTCTGAAATAGAAATCAATATAAACGATTTATCTCAGAGTGCACTTCTAAATATTTTATTGTATGGAGACTCTAGGCTCAACTGCACCCTAAACAGGCGTATCATCTCGGCAACCTTAGAATACATCTTAGCAACGGCCCCCAGTTCACTAAAAAACTGTCATATCGTTCAAGAGTTATGGACAATTTTACTTTGAAGCTATTTTTGAAAAGTCGTGAGAAAAGCTAAAATTACGATCAAATTTCGTACTGTACTTAGCTTTACTAAGATGACAATTACTAATTATCTTCTTAAGAGCTTAAATGAGCAACCCATATACAGATTTACAGTTACATGTAAGAGGCATATATTTGTCATTAGGTTTTGCAACTTGGAGGATGCCCATTCCCGCTAAGGCTGCCAAACCCCTGTGTTTTGGAGCAGAAGGTTCAGAAGACCTTCCAACCATACAAAGCCTACCTTTTTCAGAACTTAAAGGGAATAGGCTAAAGAAATGCCTACGCATCCATTGTTTCCTTAGCTACACAATGAAACCGCACGTGTCAATTTCATCAAATACAATAGGATTTATTTTTATCTTGGCCCGGGCCAGCTTTTAACTATGTCGATTCCCTTTAAGGGCCAATCAAACACGAATTTTAAATCTACTAAGTTTACCCTAATCAAAGTTGGTACCTATCAAACACAACCAATGAAATCAAATGTGATTTGGGAGAACTTACCTATCTTTTATAAGATCGTAGCTTGATGCATGATTTCTATCGGTTGTTGATGTTGCAGAACATTTCTCAATCAAAAGAACAAGATTGGTGTCATTTGTGCCAACCTGCACTTCGAAGTAAAGTCTTTGGTCTAACTTAACAGCGGCGGGGAAAATTCTTTGTAGTGTTGTGAAAGTATGTTCTTTATACATGGACAATGACACTGTAAATGTTCCAAAACCAACTAAAAGGTAAAAATGGACACAACAGGGTTGTTAAATGAAACAAATCAGCAAAAACCTTTAATTAAAAAAGTAATTTTCTCGTCTAAGGAGGCGAAGGTTTCAAACAAAACATATTGTATTGTGTGACCAGTGGTAACAGTCTCTCTAGTATTTAGGATGACCCTAAAGACCTTGATAAGTCCAACGACTCCAGCGATCCACTGGGAAAAAATTGACTGAAGCCAGTTTTCCACTGAGTGCCTTTCACGCAGCTGATTGGCTCCTAAAAACAATGGGATCCTTTGTTGTACACAAAGCCGCTATTTTGTACCTCAGAAGACAATGGATACTGAGTGTACAACAGTAAGAACATGTCGGGTCCGATTTGAATTATACCTATAATTTGAATTAATGAATATCCGCTTACCTTGTTTTGATTGTTATCGTATTCTTTGTTTTGTCTCTGCCTGCCCTGGTTTTGAGCAAAATTTTCATCCGACCTTGGCCTAACTAGGCCGATCCGCTTTTTCGAATCTAACTCCCTTGTATTCCAGGGAGTTAGATGCGAGAAAGCGGTTAGCCCCAGTTATTCCAAGGTCGGTTGAAAATTTTGCTCAAAACCAGGGCAGGGAGAGACAAAACAAAGAAGACGACAACAATCAAAACAAGGTAAACGAATATTCATTAATTCAAATTATAGGTGTAATTCAAATCGGATAAAGGTTCTTGGAGATTTTTACTTGATTACTCATTTTATATTTCCTTATATCTTCATCGGTGCGAGTTTTATCAAAAACAAAATACATTTAAATGCAAATTAAATTAAGTAGAATTTAATAAAAAGCTTTCAAAGAAGAAAAGAATGTTACCTTCTGTGGCAGTGATATATGTTTTCGCTGTTTCTAGATTGGTGGTTGATGAATTTTTGTAACGTTCGATTGAACAACTAAGTTTAATTTGTTTGCCAGTTGATCGGACAACTACTGAAAGAATATTTCCAAATGTCCAGGTTACTTCATTTTCATAAACAATGTGTGTCGATGTCTCTCTTCTCGTTGTACCACATTTGTCATACGTGGTAACCAGACCATACACATTATTTGGGGCGTACTGTTTCGCATTACAACTTGTGTCCTTTAGTGTTATCGATGAACCATTGTAAAGTAGTGTCCGGTTATCCAAATAAATTACCATTGAAGTTTCATTGCAAATGATTATATTTGACCCATCTGTAATGATAATAGCAGCAATTACTACGATAAACTTTGTTGATATGCCACTAAAGGTAGAGACAAAAAAGAATGGACCATGGACCTCTGACGGATGTTGGGAATATTCCAATAAATCAAAACCTTGAAATAAATTATGGTTAGGGCTATCATTGAAAAAGTTAGGGTCAGGGTCAGGGTTAGGGTTAGTGAGAGAAAATTGCAAAGGCCAATATATCAAAACCTTGGAAACAAATTAGGGTTTGTTAACCCAAATGAAAGAAGACCGGTCGAGGGCCTGTTTATATGGAACCGAGTAACCTGCCGAAATCTACAGAAATTCAATGCCATGCCGGCAGGGTTTTTACATGAGACAGGCGAGTAACTCGGCATGCCGGGATGAAAATATTCCCATATAAATATTCTCTTGCCGGTTCACTTGACTAGCCGGGTTAAATTCGTCACAACAGCGTACGCGCCACTTATCAACACAATAGGAAAATACTCGTCGGGTACCTCGCCTCACATAAACACTCATCTTTTCAAACTTGACATGCTGGTAATTCACCTAGCGGGATAACTTGTCTCCATCTAAACAGACCACGAGTAAGGTCTTTCACGCAAAGACCAAAATTCTGCTAGGAAATGTTTTCAACTGATTAAATAGGAATTCGGCGGCATAGCTCCTTCAAAGAGGCTGTGTCACCGAAGGGTCACCCGGATATGTCTACTGAAAATATGTCACCTTTCATAATTTATTAGACATACTGAAATAAGGTAGACATTCATCTAATCGGCTATATTGACAATGTAACTTTAGCTTTCTTACCGTCACATGAAGTTCCATTTCCAAAATAGCCAGATTTGCATTGACATGTATAAGATCCAATAGTATTTGTACAAAACCCATTGACACTGCACTGATATTGTCCAGTTGTACATTCGTCTATGTCAGAGCAAGTAAATCCATCGCCACTGTATCCAGTCTTACATGAGCAATTGTATGAGTCATTGCCTGGATGGCAAAGTGCATTTAGGCTGCAATTTATTGGTAGACAATCTTGGAGGGAATTGAAGAGAGGTCAGAGCATAGGTAGTTAGACACCGCAGTTGTACTTACATTGCCTCCTTGTGTTAGCCGCCATTTTGAAAGTTCTGTTGTTAAGGAGGTTCTGTTGTTAAGAAGGTAGCGAAAGAGAGAAGGAAGGAAAGAAAAAGAGGTTCTGTCCTTTCTTTCTTTCGCTATCTCCTCCGCATAACTATATAGATAAATTTTTTCCACCGCAGAAGCATATTAGTTGCGGCGCTCCTCCATATAAGCACACATGCAGTGTCTAACCACCCATGGTCAGAGTTATTGATATTCAATGGCCAGGTGGGTCTCAGATCAAGCATTCCGTTGTCGGTGTTCCTTCTTTACATACCGTGGGTACCAGAGCCAAACATAAGAAGAAATAAGAACAATAAGAAAGAGAGAAGAAAAAACGACTGCCTATCTCTCTTTCATTTTTTTCGTTTTTCTTTTTGGCTCTGGTACCAAGGGTACTCCTTTACTTAACGTTGATGTCATATGACATCGTTCTATAGGGTGTATCAAAAAAGGCTATACCGATCAAAAAAGTTANGTCCAGTTGTACATTCTTCTATGTCAGAGCAAGTAAATCCATCGCCACTATATCCACTCTTACATGAGCAATTGTATGAGTCATTGCCTGGATGGCAAAGTGCATTTAGGCTGCAATTTATTGGTAGACAATCTTGGAGGGAATTGAAGAGAGGTCAGAGCATGGGTAGTTAGACACCGCAGTTGTACTTACATTGCCTCCTTGTGTTAGCCGCCATTTTGAAAGTTCTGTTGTTAAGGAGGTTCTGTTGTTAAGAAGGTAGCGAAAGAGAGAAGGAAGGAAAGAAAAAGAGGTTCTGTCCTTTCTTTCTTATCTATAACTATATAGATAAATTTTTTCCTCCGCAGAAGCATATTAGTATCGGTGCTCCTCCATATAAGCACACATGCAGTGTCTAACCACCCATGGTCAGAGTTATTGATATTCAATGGCCAGGTGGGTCTCAGATCAAGCATTCCGTTGTCGGTGTTCCTTCTTTACATACATTGGGTACCAGAGCCAAACATAAGAAGAAACAAGAAAAATAAGAAAGAGAGAAGAAAAACGACTGCCTCTCTCTTCCCTTTTTTTTTCTTTTTGGCTCTGGTACCCAGGGTACTCCTTTACTTAGCGTTGATGTCATATGACATCGTTCTATAGGGTGTACCAAAAAAGGCTATACCGATCAAAAAATTTAAATTTCTCTGTAACGAAAGGTCGGACATAAATGAGACCATGATTGTCCGGAAGCCCGACTCGTGCGCTTTCGTTTGATTTTTAGTTTTTACAAAATAAGTCGCTAGGGAATCGGAAGGCAAGAAAAATGTAAGCATATGACAAAATGACGTAGCGCTCCTTGTCGGCATTGTTTTAAACGTGTTTATACTGTACCAGTGCAGTTTTGACCCGCTACAAAGTTGCAGCGGTTCAAGAGCGTTTACACTGCTCCAAAATAAAATAATTCTATTCTAATACTATTAAATTAAATTATTATCAAAAGTTGATTACTGATGAAGAGTTATGCTCAAAACGTCTAACCTTAATATTCAAGGTTATATATTTTATCTATTATCAGTATGTTCGTATACATAATTTATATACTTGGTACGAATGCCAAAAATCAAGCAGTTTAATTCTATCCTACCCTGGGTACCATTTGAGAGTCTGGTACCCAGGGCAATTCTATCCAGACGAGGGGAGGGGGCACAAAGTGCCCCCTTAGTGAATTTTTCCACGCAGCTCCTTGAGTTCTTCTACTATAACCTAGTTTTTTGTGACTTTAATTTCTATTTAGGAGACATCTTTTCTTGTTAATTTCAAAATTTTAACTCTGTTTCAGGGGGTCAACACATAATTTTAAATTGAGTGCTCCGCAAAATAGATACCTTTTCGGCCATAACTTTAGAACCACTTGTTATATAACAATGAAATAAACATAGTTGATCTTCTCTGGAGAAGGGCTTTCGTTTGATATATAGTTTGTTGATTTTTGATGACGTCATCAACAATTCGTTGTTGCGCATGCGTACTTGCGAAAAGCTATTTTAAGTTTAACATTCGGAAAAAATAGCAATATTATACGATGTTGGAGGTCTTTTTATGTACATTTAGCATTTTTTGCCATTTTTCAACCAATTTGTAACCGAGTTTAGATAAAAAGTTCTTTTTTTCGCGAACAAAATAAATAAATGCCGAAATCAGGAAAAAGATAAATGCTACGAAGAACAAAAAAATTAAAATAAGAATATTAAGGATATAATCTTTGTAAATTTCAAATCTCATATCGATATATTTAATTCATTTGGAGATACAACATGTCAAAGTCTGGGTGGTTTTAGGCATAATTTAGCAACATTTGCTGACGTCAGCACTTAATCACGTGACATAAACAAAAACAAATACCTTCATCTTCTCTGCCATATCTTGTTTGTTACTTATGCCAAGTTTCAAGTCTCTAGCTGTTATGGTTTTTGAGAATAAAGTGGAGGTGGGGCAAGCCTAGTCTGGATAGGGTTAAACAGATAAATCAGGACAGGACAGGACAGGACAGGACAGGACAGGACAGGACAGGACAGGACAGGACAGGACAGGACAGGACAGGACAGGACAGGACAGGACAGGACAGGACAGGACAGGACAGGACAGGACAGGACAGGACAGGACAGAACCTAGGACAGAATCTGTCCTAAATCATATCCTCAAACAACCTGCAGCACATGGCAGCCCCCAAGGTACCCCTTCTTGCCGACGTTAGGGTTCTTTAATCCCATAAAAAAGCAAGATAGAATCATACATTTCATTGATTGATTACAGACGGCATGACGTCACAGCAGCGTATAAAACACGACGCCATCTCGTTTATGGGTAAATCTTCAGAAAATTTCTATGGGTTTCTATTCATACAAACGACATGTCACGTGACTTGATCAATTCGCGCTCGAAAATCAGAATTGGGGGTAAATGAAGCCATTACAATGTATAGCGTCGCACTGGGATTTTGAGAGTGTATCGTTTATTTATCGCAATAAATAAACTCAAAAAGCTTGGAAGCTGCTCAAATTATTCGAAAACTTTCGCAGATAGATAGGCGAATGTCTGAAAGGAAGGTTGACTTTGAAGAAGCGACGAGCAACTTACAGCCGACGAAGTTTGTGCTGAAAACTATGAAGTTATCGACGAAAGGCAAGTTTTTCACAGCTTTCTTGGCCTAAATTTGTTTTGCTTTTAAAAACAGCATGTTCGTGTGTTTATTTCATAGGTTTAGGTCTGACTGACAATTGCTAACTATCCCATCCCTACTCACTATCGCGAGGTAGAATAGAGGAGCAATTTCATGCACCTTTTTGCAAATTTCCTATAGATTCCTATAGAAATTTTCTGAACATTTACCCCAAAACAAGATGGCGTCGTGTTTTCAACGCTGCTGTGACGTCATGCCGTCAGTATCATATGCTTCTTTTTCACACAATTACCATCTTGAGATGATTATTTTTATTTTCTTCCGATAAACACTAAGACTATTTTTATGATCACCTTGGCAGATGATGATCGCAGAAAGGCGCTATCTAGACTCATTATTTTTGTGTAGTTTCGCTCCCCTGAATTAAAGGGAATGTAAGCATATAAAAGTGGCTCAAGCCAGTTGCAATCAAATTCTAGCCAATCAGATATCAGTATTTCCTGTTGATGTACCGGGTGTCCCNTGCAACTTTTTGCAAAGTTCCTATAGAAACCTATAGAAATTTTCTGCAGATTTACCCCAAAACAAGATGGTGTCGTGTTTTATACGCTGCTGTGACGTCATGGCGTGTCTGTATCAATAGGAAATTTGCAAAAAGTTGCATAAAATTGCTCCCCTATTCTACCTCGTCTGTATGAATAGAATTAATCATAAAGAAGTGATTCTTTAGATAAGAAATTTCCATTAGATCGGTCAGTATTAGTTCTGTAGTGTGAATATTTTAGTGTTGAAAAAATAATTCTCATATTACATTGAAATACGCAAAACTTGATTTGAGTTCAATAAAAACCAAGAAAGGCGATGCATTTTCTCATAAGATAAGCTGTGCATCAAAACTCCCATTTCATGCATGTAATGCAGGTATTTCGCTTTACCAGTCGAAGCAAAACCTCGACTGAACGGTAGATCTTTCAAAATATCATGTTAGCCGACTGGAAAGTCTTTCTTGGTCACTTCTTTCTGGAAAAAGGAAACACATGGTATGTGCTTTAAATAAATAAAAACGTCACTGAAATAAATTTCGGCTTGCAGTCAAAAATTAATATAAGACCAAAGATAGGAGGCGATTTTCAAGTGGATTTTGAACAAATTTCCGGGACAAAAAGCACCCACGAATACATCAAATTACATAAGATAGCCAATTTTCTTTCTTCTACCTCTTGTGAATTAGGAGTTCTGAGGGGAGATGGGCTAATTTAGGACAGGTTAAATGTGGGGTTTTACTGTACTAACATAGATCACAACTGTTGATCGTTATAGTATACTTTGAAATTGTTTTTCTTCTTGAACCGTTGTTGAGTTGTAGTAAGTGAAAGCGTATTAGTAATGAGAAATTGACATACGTTGACAATATCCACATGTTTTGTTGCATTGTATTTCCAAATCACTTTGAAATTCTATCTTATGGCAATCACCATCTTCAGTTAATGAATCACACCATGATTGATCATAAAAATCTACACATCTTACTGATGCTATGATAGAAAGTGTAAGCATTAAAATAAGTAATCTCAAAACAAAACACAAAAAGATTAACAGACCTTTTCCCTCGTCTGGTCAAATGCAACCTCGTTCCCAGGGTGTTCTTACGTCATACGCTAATCACGAAGCCGAATGAACACCCGGTACACATAGCACAAATTCGTCAAAATAAGGGGGCATTAGCAGCCATTATGGATTTGCAGTTAGCAGGGTAACGCCGGTAACGCTCATTATGCAACCTCGATTCCAAGCAACAAAGTAATATTGTAGTAGTTGTTGCTTAGTGATCAGATAAGAAAAAGAAATCCTTTCATATTTGCAATGAAATAGGATATAAAGACAGATGTGATACCTACCCAGAGCTTGTGAAATCCCATTATTCTTCTCGCCCTGAAACTCTAGTCCAGGTAGCCAGCTTCCCTTTACAAAATCGAATCTCGTCACAGGCATGCAGTGATGCACGCAAAAGCCATCTCCGAGTTCAATCAAATCGAAACAATCATCATAGTGTCGTTTAAGATTTGAATATTGTTTACATCGAAAGCAATTAGAACCGGCCGATTGTAGCCTGCGTGCAGACTTTTTGGTTACTGGGGAGGAGGGGAAAGAAAGGAACTACAAAGTCTGCGCAACGCCGTGAATTTTCTTGTTTTCAAATTTTCAATGTGATTGCGCAAGCGAGATGCCCTTTGTTTTCTTTTGTTAGGATAGCCAATCAGTATCGAGTCCTCAAATCCCAGGACCCAATAGATTTAACGAAAGACAGTCTGTATTGTCTTTTTTACAAAGCGAGAAAAAATTCATTGTCATCAAAGTACTCCGTAGTGGAACAAAATGGCGGATCGCGAAGNTTATTTTATATGGCCTAAGCATAAAGAAGTGATTCTTTAGATAAGAAATTTCCATTAGATCGGTCAGTATTAGTTCTGTAGTGTGCATATTTTAGTGTTGAAAATATAATTCTCATATTACATTGAAATACGCAAAACTTGATTTGAGTTCAATAAAAACCAAGAAAGGCGACGCATTTTCTCATAAGATAAGCTGTGCATCAAAACTCCCATTTCATGCATGTAATGCAGGTAGTTCGCTTTACCAGTCGAAGCAAAACCTCGACTGAACGGTAGATCTTTCAAAATATCATGTTAGCCGACTGGAAAGTCTTTCTTGGTCACTTTTTTTTGGAAAAAGGAAACACATGGTATGTGCTTTAAATAAATAAGAACGTCACTGAAATAAATTTCGGCTTGGAGTCAAAAATTAATATAAGACCAAAGATAGGAGGCGATTTTCAAGTGGATTTAGACACATTTCCGGGACAAAAACACCCACGAAATGTTTACATCAAATTACATAAGATAGCCAATTTTCTTTCTTCTACCTCTTGTCAATTAGGAGTTCTAAGGGGAGATGGGCTAATTTAGGACAGGTTAACCCTAATCCATATGGGGGGGGGGTGGAATCCACCCCCCCTCAAGGTTTTTCTTGCAGCGTTTTTCAACGACATCAGCTATGTCCCTCCAACCTCCCTGACTTTTATCAATTATCTATGAGCTACATTTTGATGAAAAAAAATTTGAACAATAGACCTCACAGGTCACGTGAAATGCCCATATTTGGAAGCAGGTAACAGCAAAATCATTGTTTTTGATGATTTCAAGGGCAAGATTTGATCAAATTATGAAGTATTATATATCAAACGAATCAGCAAACAAAGGGCTTTAATTTGATACCGGAATTTCTGGAATTTGATGACGTCAGCATTTTTTTATTATGACGTCATTTTGGCCGCCATTTTGGCCTAATTAGCAAATTTTTTGAATTTTGTCCAACTTTTTCAATTAAAAACACTCCAATGATGCATTTGTGATGGATTATCACCAATTTGCCGCTTCTTTTTGTTTATTTTTACATGGAACAAGTTTATAGCATAAATTACGTCATCAGAATTGAATAATTTCTACCAAAATAACATTCCAAAATCGCTATTTACAATAAAATAACATTTTTCAGCAAGTATTCTGACTAACTAGACCAAAAACCGCATACATTTCCTGCAAAATCTTCTTTAAACTCAAATTTAAGTTGAGAACCTGATTTTCGTCAATTTTCAACTTTATGACGTCACTGTGACGTCATAGGGCGTGGCAACCACACCCAAATTGTGCTACATGTTACAAATTACTTGCTTTATAACTGTGCCAAGTTATATTGAATTCTGGTTAGTCTAAGACTGTTTTCAGAGGGGGGGGGGTGGAATCCACCCCCCCCATAAATGGTAGCTTGAAAATCGCCCATATGGATTAGGGTCAAAGGCGGGGTTTTACTGTACTAACATAAGATCACAACTGTTGATCGTTATAGTATACTTTGAAATTGTTTGTCTTCTTGAACCGTTGTTGAGTTGTAGTAAGTAAAAGCGTATTAGTAATGAGAAATTGACATACGTTGACAATATCCACACGTTTTGTTGCAAAATTCTTCCGCAACCCGTTGACGTCTTCCTCCTTCATAGCAAACATCGTCTGCAACAAAACTGTCACAGTATGTTTCCGGATCATCTACACATCTTACTGATGCTATAATAGAAAGTGTAAGCATTAAAATAAGTAATCTCAAAACAAAACACAAAAAGATTAACAGACCTTTTCCCTCGTCTGGTCAAATGCAACCTCGTTCCCAGGGTATTCTTACGTCATACGCTAATCACGAAGCCGAATGAACACCCTGGTACACATAGCACAAATTCGTCAAAAAAAGGGGGCATTAGCAGCCATTATGGATTTGCAGTTAGCAGGGTAACGCCGGTAACGCTCATTATGCAACCTCGATTCCAAGCAACAAAGTAACATTGTAGTAGTTGTTGCTTAGTGTGATCAGATAAGAAAAAGAAATCCTTCCATATTTGCAATGAAATAGGATATAAAGACAGATGTGATACCTACCAGCGCGTGTGAAATCCCATTATTCTTCTCGCCCCGAAACTCTAGTCCAGGTAGCCAGCTTCCCTTTACAAAATCGAATCTCGTCACAGGCATGCAGTGATGCACGCAGAAGCCATCTCCGCGTTCAATCAAATCGAAACAATCATCATAGTGTCGTTTAACCCTATCTGACCTGGGGGGCGGATTCCGCCCCCCTAGTACATTTTTGTTTGCACATGTTTCCATGTATACAGAAGGACTCTGAAATTCAGTAAGTTTAACTTTGTATCATAGAGCAATAAAATTATACCAATTTGAACATTCTATTTTTAGCCTGGTCTCCATGGTAACCAAGTATTCATGCCACACTCTGTGAAAAACATACTTTGTATCTCTCTCAATCTTGTTTAATTGGTCCAATTAAATCTAAATTATGATTTTATATATGTTTTTGATCTATACATTTCATTTCTTTATGAAAAGTTAAGTTTCATGACCTTTTAACACACTTTCATTTATATGACGTCATATGACATCACAATGATAATCGTGCTCCAGCAACAACAACAACATCGCTAATTGAATTATTCTTTCAAATTTCTATTGTTTATATAATGAACTACCTTTGTACCAAATTTGGTTGCCATATCTCGTACAACAGGAGAGATCAGCAGGGGGGCGGAATCCGCCCCCCTGGCATTTAGTGTTTCAAAACGCCCAGGTCAGATAGGGTTAAGATTTGAATATTGTTTACATCGAAAGCAATTAGAACCGGCCGATTGCATTTAAATGAAAAATGAACGTTGCTGTTCTTGTTATTTGATCCAATAACAAACAGCTCCTCCACGAAAGTCTACACTCTCGCTGCGGAGGTAGGTTTACAAAGATATCCAAATATTCAACCCAAAAACCTCGACTTGTCTAATCTAAATGTCAGCGTAGCTACGCAACGCTGCAATTATTACATCATTAAAAACCAATGAGAAGATAAAAGCTCACCACATCCAACAGGCAAATACACTCCAATCAGTATCAAGCAAGGGAAGAGGAATATTAAATTCTTCAAACTTGTGAAGCCGCCGTAAGACATGTTTGGGAAATCTACAGAGGATAGAAATGATAATATCAATACAATACCGAAAATACTAGCTGTTAATGAAGTTAAGTGAGTGCAGCTCAAAAGACGATTACGGAAAAGGTGGCGTCGAGGGGGGTTCTATAATAATAATAATAATAATAATAATAATAATAATAATAATAATAATAATAATAATAATAATAATAATAATAATAATAATAATAATAATAATAATAATATAAATACTTGCGTCGAGTTAAGCTTATTATGAAATCAAAATTGAATGGGAGGAACAAAATAATGGCAGCAAACACTTGGGCAGTGTCACTCATGAGATATGGAGCAGGCATACTTAAATGGAATAAGAATGAGCTTCAAGAGATTGACAGAAAAACGAGAAAGGTTATGACAATAAACAAGGAACTTCATCCAAGGAGTGACGTTGCAAGGATATACGTTTCAAGAAAGAAAGGTGGAAGAGGCTTGATCAGTTGTGAAAATTGTGTAAGGGGAGAGGAAAATAATCTGAGTTGGTATATAAAGAACAGCAGAGAGATCCTCTTGAGAAAGGTTGGGGAAACCAGCATAGTTAATACTGAGGAAGCGGTGGAACCAAATGCGTATAAAAAGTTTAAAAACCAGCAAAGGGAAGATGAATGGAAACAGAAGGTGATGCATGGACAGTTTGTGAGGGACAAGGAAGGAGTGAATTGGGATAAGTCATGGCAATGGATCGCAAAGGGAGATTTGAAGGGATGTACAGAAGCACTGATATGCAGTGCTCAAGAACAAGCTTTAAGAACGAATTACACAAAGTTCCACATTGATAAGAATGCTGAATCTCCACTGTGCAGAATGTGCGGCGAAAAAGGAGAAACAATTAGTCATCTGGTTAGTGAATGCGGAAAATTAGCACAAAGGGAGTACAAGAGAAGGCATGATAATGTGGCACGATATGTTCATTGGCAACTTTGCAGTAAAGGCGGCTTTGAAAGAGCAGATAAATGGTATCAACAGCAACCTGAAGCAGTTATTGAAAATGAGAATTTCAAGCTCTTGTGGGATTTTACCATTCAGTGTGATAGAATTATTGAGGCAAGGCGACCAGATATTGTGTTGGTGGACAAGAAGAACAAAGAAGT